>JAACNH010000364.1:0-188795 GCA_019447015.1 Hymenochirus boettgeri
TGTGTCTGTCCCCTAGACAAACTTATAGATACTGTGTCTGTCCCCTAAACAAACTCACAGATACTGTGTTTGTCCCCTAGATAAACTTATAGATACTGTGTGTGTCCCCTAGACAAACTTATAGATACTGTGTCTGTCCCCTAAACAAACTTATAGATACTTTGTCTGTTCCCTAGACAAACTTATAGATACTGTGTCTGTCCCCTAGACAAAACATATAGATACTGTGTCTGTCCCCTAAACAAACTTATAGATACTGTGTCTGTCCCCTAAACAAACTTATAGATACTGTCTGTCCCCTTAACAAACTTATAGATACTGTGTCTGTCCCCTAAACAAACTTATAGATACCAAAAAAAAATGCAATCACAATGTGCTTTATAACAATATAGGGAATGGATCGGGTAATCCTACCTCCTTTTCTGCTGTCTTCCTGTGTATTTAAATCTATTTAGATTAAGAAGAAGGTGATTTTAAAATGGTGTAATCTAATTTCTTTTTTTCGAATGCTGGAGCGATGCTGAGATATTCGTGACTTTATCATCTGCGTGGAGTTTAAATGGGTACCCCCTCTCAGCCAATTTCAAGTGCATCTGTTTATGTTGCACCCGATGAAAGCTCCCATATGCAAGAATCTGATTCCGATCAGTGGGCTTCGTATACAATTCAGTACTGAAACCTTCAGATTCCGATCAGTGGGCTTCGTATACAATTCAGTACTGAAACCTTCATCATTTTTAATTTTCACATCCAAAAAGTTGATCTCAACATCATTAAATTCTAAAGAAAACCTGATCTCAGGATGAACTTTATTAACTTGTTCATGGAACTGGCGTAAAGATCCAACGTCGCCCCGCCATAAGAGGAAGACATCATCTATATATCTCCACCAGGCAAGGCAATGCCTGGTGAAGGATGTTAAACCATAGATGTAGTCTCCCTCAAGCCAAGCCATGAAGGCATTGGCGTACGACGGAGCGACGTTGGATCCCATCGCTGTCCCTCTCATTTGCATGTAGTACGACTGATCAAACCTGAAATATGATCTGTATAATATCAATCTCAAGCACTCAATAAAAAAATCAACTTGTGCCTCAGTGTAACCTCCACACCTCTCCAACAACCGGTGGCAAGAAGCCAACCCGTCCCTATGAGGTATGGACGTGTACAAAGATGACACATCCATAGTGGCCATAATGATATTCCCCCAATCATCACATTTAATATTTTTTAATCTTTCCAAGAAATGAGATGTATCTCTAAGATATGCTTGCGTGCCCATACGGGGTTAATAGGTTGGACTATTGATGTCAGATCCTGTGGGGGAAGGTATATAGGGATATGGGATTGGATCACATGTGATAGCCGTTTTGTACCTGAGGAAGGGGTGTGCCAACCCTGAAACGTTGTACGCTTTACATGTGCTAATGTGAAATAAAGAAAGCTGAAGATTAAAACCTGTGTGCGGTGTGAAACTGGTTCTCTCTATATATATATAATGGTAGAGATACAAGTGCACTCAAGGGTCCTTTTCAACTTTTATTCAATACAAGTGCAACATAAAGTGCAACAATTAGTGCAGCATGTGCAATCAGCGACGTTTCGGTCTATAAACTAAGACCTTTATCAAGCCTCAGGCTTGGTTCTGAAGACGGCCCCGATCTTGGGGCGGAAACATGTAAACCTGTTTTGCTGAATAAACACTTGATTGTTTGCGAAGCCCTGTGAGTGCCTCCGTTCATACAGACTGTACATACTTTTGGATTGTGCACCCAGGCAAGTGACTTTTAGGAGTGCCCACTGACTACCATATTGTTTTATATATATATATATATATATATATATATATATATATATATATATATATATAATATACACATTATATGTTGTGAATTGTGGGATCGTCTGTTTTTTATAGGCTATACTTTCAGCCTTTCTTAAGGCTTTTCATAGAATAGGAAGTATTTTTTAACTATTAATTATAATTTTTTATGTGACTCTCCAAAGTCAGGGGCACTTCTAGGGTTTTTGCTGCCTGAGCCAAACTTTTGAATGCCGCCCTTTACATGCTGCCATGTTAAAGTGTGTGTGGCTTTGTCCATGGCCTCGCTGGTGGGCGTGGGTAAAATTTAACGATTTTGAACTTCCTATCACATAGGTATTTAAACAGTTCCTCAGACAGTCAATTACCAATAATGTAAATTACTAGAAACAGATATTTCATCCCTTTCACAAACAGCTTGTTTGCAGGTTTTTGTTGATCATAATACCTTCTTTTGTAGCCTGTGCTATATATGTTGGTTCGACTTTTACAATACATTAGAAATGCCATACTTTCTGTAGTATAAAAGAGTTTAGATAAAAGATTTGTAAGCCTGCCACCAGGTCAAGCCCTAACTAGCATAACTAGCATAACTAGACTTACCTAGCCTAACAAACTAAAGCTAATCTAACCATAAAAAACGCAAAAAGCAACTTCAACATACAGTGTATTGGAGTCATGCGGGTGGCGCTAATACTTCTCGTGCACGTTTACTGGTTAAGGGAATTTTCACCACTATCTGTCTGCCGCCTTTCTTCTTCAGTGACGAGGTGCCGCCATGAGACAAATGTCTCAAGTTCTAGATGGATTTTTTATTTACAAACTAGAATACCAGCATGTCTGTATTCTATTTTTTAAGGTCACCTGCTACACTGGTTGATCAACCTCAAGTCGAATCCATATCCAGGAGGGGAATAGTAAGCTGACATACGTGATACATGGGTTTCTAATATTTTTATTGAAATTTTTGTTAAGAAATGTTTCTAAAGGTTAGATCTGTTGTATTCAATTAGATCAACCGGACTTGAAGTTAAGTTCTTGAAGACGTTTCGCTAGTCATCCGACTGGCTTTCTCAATTCAGAAGCATTGTACAAGAATCTGTGGCACTTAGTACCCTGGAAAATCCCAACTAGCATATCACAGCCAGGTGTTAAGGGCGTGATTAGATAGTGGCTAAGAGGTGTAGGAATGCCCAGAGTAAGGTGTCAAAACAGCATTGTACATGGCAGACAGATGGTGTCGAACCCCCCACCTCTATTTGGCTTGGTTTCTTATTTTCACATAAATGGCCTCCTTAACACCTCTCTTGAACCAGTCACATTCCTTTGCCAGGTTCAAGAGAGGTGTTAGGAGGCCATTTATGTGAAAATAAAGAACCAAGCCTAAATAGAGGTGGGGGGGTTCAACACCATCTGTCTGCATGTACAATGGTGTTTTGACACCTACTCTGGGGTTCCTATAACACCTCTTAGCCACTATCTAATCACGCCCTTAACACCTGGCTGTGATATGCTAGTTGGGATTTTCCAGGGGACATAAGTGCCACAGATTCGGTCAGTATTCTGAATTGAGAAAGCCAGTCGGATGACTAGCGAAACGTCTTCAAGAACTAAACTTCAAGTCCGGTTGATCTAATTGAATACAACAGATATACCATGACCTGGATGAATGAGAACCTTCACAAGCATATTCTAAAGGTTATCTTTTTGGGGGGGCGAAGCTTGGAGACACATGGGGTAGGATGTGTTTTCCTTTTGCTCCGGCGCCATCGTATCAACCGAGGCTAATAAAAGATCACTAAACAACCAATAAGCTGAAAATATATGTTCCACTTGCTGCCGATACCCAGATGACCAGACCTAAAGTGAATAAATCGAGCGGATCAGCAAAAAAAGCTCGAGCAATTTGCCTGGAAGGGCCAAACGGAGGCCCAGGCCTCCATGCCACCCTCACTGCAGAAAGATAAACCACCTGCCTCCTTACGCACCAGCTGCAACCACCAAGAGGTGACTCAAGCCAACCAACCTCCGCACTCAGAGCCCACGTTGTCCGATCTCAAGCTGCATCTAACAGGCGCCATACAGGAGTCGCAGTGCTCACTGGCTACTATGATAGAGGAAATGAGGTCGGACATCTCGCTCCTCAGACACAACCTCCAGAAAATAAGGCACAGAGTTGGATAAGCTGAGGAGTGAGTGTACACACTTGAAGACACTGTCCGACCACTTCCAGACTTAGTCGCCCAACTACAGCAGGAACTCCATACCACAAGGAGCAAGATGGACGACTTGGAAAACAGATCGCGTTGTCAGAATTTGCGATTTCTAGGGTTTGCGGTAGGAGTTGAGACACAATCCCCAGCAACGTTCTTAGAAAACCGGATTCGCGCCAAACTGGATTACGGATGGATTATCGCCGCAGTTCACAATCGAGCGGGCCCACCGAATCCCAGCTAAGGCCCCCATACCAGGGGCTCCACCGAGGCCTCTTATAGCACGTCTCTTAAACTCACGTGACAAAGACTGGATTCTTCTCCAAGCCCGCACAGCCCAGGACTTAACTCACGACAATGCCAGTATCCGTATCTTCCCTGATTACTTCCTGGAGCTCCAGAGATACAGGGGTACATTTGTGGAAGTCAAGAAGCGACTCCTAGCTGCTGGCCTTACCTACTCTATGGCATACCCAGCGCGTCTCCGAATAGCAGTAGATGGTAGAGTTCGGTTTTTCGACACTCCACAGGAGGCCTATACCTGGCTGGACTCCAGATAGAGGGTAAGACAGACAAAACTGCTCCCCCATACCACCCCAAGAGAGTTCCACAATTAAATGCATTACCTCCTCCCATAGACTGTGGGCCCAATGTTGACTATACAATTCTCGCCTTAAAGGCCGTGAGACATTCCAATCAGGCTGTTGGAAATATAAACAACCCTTGGAGTCCCTTCCCTGTGTACACTACTGGAAAGAAATCCCTGTTATTGAAAGACATATGTATATGCACTGCAACAAATCACTCTGTATTCTTCCGAATATATAACAATTAATGGTCCTACCAAAATAATTTAAGTCACTAACTCTATTCTACTTTGGGATATTACCTTCCTGGAAATTTTAACTTAATACCGAACTATTACAAGTTATGCTCTCCCTTATCTGGAGATACCCACAGGGATGCTTACTATGAAAACCATAGATGCTCCAAAGGACCATTCCAGCTATGCCACGAGGGAGATAATGAATCTCACTCAAATCAGGACTGGAACCTTAAACTATATAACTTTAACACATGGAAGGAATACTGCTTCACCTCTCCCCAAACTAATAAACCGAAGCAAGACTATCCTGCAACAATATAAGTATACAGTATAATAGGAAATATTAGTATGTTAAATGCGGTCCATTCTACTTCTCAATCTCTCCTTCCCCCCCCTTTTTCCCCTCTCTATCTGCTATCCCTATAAAAGATAAAAATAAAGCTATAAGAAATGTTTTGCCACTTTGACTGGCCTTTATGCTAGTATTACAGTGTTTATCTAAATGTTGACTGTTCTTCTAATCTGCACCGGGAAAACAATATCGAATATATGGAACAGATGTCTCAGGTTTATAAGCTATAAAGAATGTCAATAGGAAAAACTCTTCTCACCTCATATTTCGCCTATCCTCCCTCTACCTTGTGTCTCCGCCTCTTCCCCACTACCTGGATGAGTAACTTAAATATTAGTGATATAATGCTTTTACCTGAAAAGTCGGATGTGTTTAAACACGCTGGAGATAAATAAGGTTCTAAACATGCTGTATAGATGTCTATAGATCTTCGTGCAGCAATAACTATTAATAGGGCGAACTTTTACTTATAGTATATAGGCTATACTTTCACCCTCTGTACAGCCTTTCTTAGGGCTTTTCATAGAATAGGAGGTATTTATTAATTATTTAGTAATAAATCTCAAGAATATTCTACTTCTACCTTCTGAGCTATCTCTGTTATTCTACCTGCTATCCCTATTGATAGATTAAGGTGTGAGTGGGCTTTTGAGAGGAGAGGGAGGCTCATTGGACTTTAATTCTGATATGAGGTATTGATGTGGACTCACTCTGCCCTCCTGATTTTCTCTTATCTCTTCTGATCTATCCCTACCTGCTATCCCTTCTAATACATTGAACTCACAAATCGGGATGATATCTAATATCAATAAAACTGAGATTATATAAGTGTCCCCTTTAGTTAACATTGGGCTCTCCCCCTTTAAATCAACCGCCCAGAAGAAACAACACCCCCCCAGGAACTCGCTAACCCCTAGCACAGGAATGTATATTGCAAATACTTAGCTCTTTTTCTTTCTCTGTTGTTTAATACTGAATTATGATGGTACTGGAGGAGAGTCACAATACCCCTCCTCCACCTCGGCAGAAACTGCACTTTGTGCACCCCCACAAGTTACCAGGATTTCCTGAAGTTAAGGTTCCACGGGGACCCAGGATAGGCTTGGGTGTCTGTGAAATTTTTGTTTGTTTATTGTTAACCTGTTCCCCCCTGTCCTAACTTCCACACTCCCTCCCTTTCTCAGGCTTCTCGACTCACAATTAAGAAATATATCCTACAGTACATAACCATCCAACAACCAGCAATAACACTCATCATACCAAACACAAATAGAAATGATTAGGCCACTCAACATTGTATCGTGGAAAGTGCGTGGCCTTAATGACCCACAAAAACGAATGGCTGTCACCACCCAAATCCGCACTACACAAGCAGGCATAGTATGCCTACAGGAGACACACTTATTACCATCCAGCACACATTATCTACAAAAGCCATGGGTGAAGTGGTCTGCACACAGTACCCATTCAGTGTACTAAGGAGGGTCTCACTAATGATCAACAATAAGACACGCTTCAAGATACACAAACAAGGGGTAGATTTGTATCTGTAGCACAAGACATCGAATCCATCCTCCATGTACTTGTTGGCATATACAACCCCCCCCAGCTACCCAACAACCACTCCGGTCAGTACTTCCCTTCATCCTTAAATACCCCCAGGCAAGACTAGTATGTATGGGTGATATTAATTATACTATGAACCCCTCCTTAGATAGACTTCCCCCTTATCCCTCCAATAAAACGACTCCACTACACAAATTGATGACAGAACTACAATGGGTGGACATGTGGAGGCACCGCCACCCCACCCAAAAAGGATACACCTGCTACTCAACTACATTCAACACAATATCACGAATAGACTATGTATTCACAATCAAAAGAACTAGTCCACAGATAACGCAAATACTCCACCTCCCCAGAGGAACTTCAGATCACTCCCCGATATGTCTCACAATACAGTGTGGTACAGATGTCTCTCCGGCCAGGTTCAGAGGAATCCACCCCTTCTGGCTCACCCTTTCCCCTCCATGGACCACATTCCAGATTGAACTATATTTTTTACTGAACCACTCGCCTGTTTCCCCACTAATACAGTGGGACGCACACCCTGAGGGGACACCTCAACAGCACCATTAAATATATAAAGCGCAAAACATCCCAGTCTGAAAGTAAACTATCCTCGCAGAAGCTGAAAATAAATACAAACAAACATTATATAATACTGCTATCACGGAAACAATGCAAAGGAAAATGTTCTTCAATAAGATTTCATATTTTGAACACGGAAATCAATCAGCCAAACTTCTTGCTCAGCTAGCACATGGCCAAGGAGACACTAATAGCATTTTAGCAATTGAAGACCCCAATGGTAATATAGCCACAAATACACCAAACATTTTACAAATATTTACACAATTTTATCAAGAGCTATATCAGTCACAACTCACCATAACACTTCCTCAAACTTGGAACCCAACTAGACGCAGAAATTACAATAACAGAAGTAATGGCAGCAATAGGGGAAATGTCAAATGGTAAATCTCCTGGACCAGATGGCATACCCATCGAAATATACAAAAAATACAATGAGCAGATGCTACCCCAACTTTTCCAACTAATACAACACATAACCGAGCATCAATCTCTCACACCTTCAATGTATGAGGCCCACATCACACTAATCCCTAAACCTGGGAAAGACACATCAGACTGCGGGTCATACAGCCCCATCTCACTGCTCAACACCGATTACAAAATATTTTCCAAAATTCTTGCGAACAGGTTGAAAAAAGTGATATCACAAATTATACACCCAGATCAAACTGGATTCATACCAGACAAATCTACATCAATCAATATCTGGAAAACACTTATCCATTGCCAGGTCGACCATGACAATGCCGGGTCACGTATAATGCTTTCTCTAGATGCCTAAAAGGCATTTGACTCCGTCGAATGGTCATACTTGTGGCAATGTATGTACAAATTCGGATTTGGCTCTAAATACATCAAATTGACTCAGCTTCTATATACTCAACCCAGCGCTGCAATTCTAGTTAACGGAACACACTCTACACCCTTCACCCTCCATAGAGGTACTAGACAGGGATGCCCACTCTCCCCATATTTATTTGCCCTCGCTAAAGAGACCCTCGCAATACAACTTAGAGCAAATCATTTCATCAAAGGTTTACTCTAGGTGCCCAACGTTCCATTATACTTCAAACAACCCAATACACATATGCCAACCCACATATGAGAAGCCTCCTTACAACCCCGTTCTTTAAGCTACCATATTATGAATGTACTAAATTGAACTATATGTAATCTATTATGTAATATAGTGTAAACCAAAGTATACATCAATCTGACAATTTATACCGAAACTGAAATGTCAACTAAATAGCGAGATATCTCCCCTTATTCCCTCACCCCTCTTCCCCAATTGTGGTTAGCCCTCTTTTTCATTTTTAATCTAAATTTGTATAAATTCTTAGGTGTAAGAATGTATGTCAAACTGTTAATGGACTGTTCACTTAAAGCATTAATACATGCCGAATTGATGTATATTACTGACTTGCCTACATAAATAAAATATCAGGGAAATTCAATAAAAGTGCTAATTTTGCCCCAACCAATCAGATCTTATTTAACATTTGAAAGCTAACATCTGATTGGTTTGGGCAAAAATAGCACAATTTTAACCGATAAGAACATTTATTGAATAACCCTGTATGTTTAAAATAAAAAAAAAGTTTATCTGTTCAATATACATTAATCTAATCTATGTGATAATTATGTGTACATGATTTTATTGAGTATTCCACATGGTAATGAAATGTTGTATCCCATGGCTCCTCCCAATGTGGTTTTAAAATGGTGGGAAAATGGCGTGTGAAGTATCGCGACGAGTTAGTACACCCTTGCATGAAACCTGTTACGTTCCTCCTGTATGGGGTGTTTATGAAATTAAGCTGCTTTCTGTTATCTGCAACTGAATACAATAGTCATTTTAGTGGGTGTGTATGCTGTGTTCGCAATTCGTATTTGTGTGGCCTGGGACACGCAGCACCTGGCCTAACAGCTTCAGCAGACAATGAGCTTACTACTCTACTTAATTGTCTGTACTGTACCTTAAAACGTCAATACCAAAATGCTAAAAGTCTAAAAGGGCTCATGCACGAAATTATAACCCCATTATTAGTGGTGCCTAATGGCAAAATCAGACATTATAATAGTCCAATTACGTTATCAGACATGGAGGAAATTTTTGTCAGTGGTTAGAGAACCTTCCTAGGTGAATTGGCTGTTAACTGTGGTTGGTTGTTCTGCATTTTGGTTTTGTAATTGACATAAATAACTCATATCTATATTATCAACCATTTTCATTTTTTAATTAATTGTTTTGACTTACAAATGTTATTCTAATTTGTAATGTGTAGCTGTCCTAACAAACAAGATTCGTCTATAAATGTAATGGAGAACGGAATGTCCAGCAAGGGACGCTTTTCTGTACAGATGTTCAGATTCCTTGGTGGCTACAAACTTGTTTACATACACTGTCAGATAACCTTGTGTGATCCCAAGTCTGGACTCTGCGTACCTGTGAGTAAAAATAGCTTCTGCCTGCTTATGAACACAACTGTAATGTTGTAAAATTCTTACGCCTGCACGGCCACACTTCTCATGCAATCACACCCGATTGAGCATGCAATTACAGTGTGATTTGCATGCTATTTCTGTGCATTTGTGCATGCGATTTCTCCTTTTGAGATACGAAAGCGCATGCGATTGCGCATAAAAATGGTGATTGCATAAGATTGCGTATTGCAAACAGATGCGCAATCACATCGCACCCGAAATGGCGCGATTTCGGACCATTGCCACGATTGCAATTTTATTACAAAATCGCACAGCTAGTGTGGCCTAGCCCTTAGACTGTTCTCCAGTGCCAGATTTCAATGGTGTGGTTTAGTTTTTTTGCCTTTTTTTCCAAATGTCTCTTTTTCACCTACATTTTTTCTGGTGTGACAGTTACAGTTAGAGTCCTGCGCGGGTCTAGTTTTCCAGTCCCGCGTCTAACCCGGCCCCGCTTTTCTATCTGCTTCATACCCGCGACCCGACCTGACCCGCAAGATTCAGACCTGAAATCCAACGACCCGCTTTTAGTCTTTCTTCCTAAAATTTGTTCAGGGAAGTTTAAAAAAGTCTAAAAGTTAAAATAAATATTTTATTCGTAACCAAAAATGTTCATAGAAACAAACCTACCATACCACTAAAATATATAGCAGGGGTCTTCAACTGTCAGGCATCCAAATGTCTGAAAACTACAACTCCCAGCATTCCCTGGATGCCTTCTGATATTGTAAGTGCTGTAGTGGAATGCTGGGAGTTATATTTTTCAAACAAATGTAGACCCACAGCTAGGAGATCCCTGGTATAGAGTGCAGTGTACACTTTATATTATATATCCCTACTGTGTATGACTACCTAACCATGGGCCTCTACTGTTCCCTACTATCTACCCATGGGCCTCTACTGTCCCCTACTATATACCCATGGGCTTCAGCTCAATTTAAATCTTTATCTGCAACTATTTTCTTGTTGATCTGTGACCAGATAGGTAACCAGTAGTTATCCAGCTAGTTTAAAAACTATAAATCCCAGCATTCACTCTATAATCAAGGAATGCTGGGAGTTAGTTTTCAAACATCTGTTGATCTGTCCTGCAGAATATACATTTTACTCTCCAACCACTGTGTAAACATGCATTATGGGAGACAGTAAAGTTACAATGAGCAGGTCCCACAACAGAGGATTATGGGTAAGGAGCAGGTGGAGCTACAGTGAAACATCTACACCTATACATGGGTATAGATATTTATTCTATGTTTTGAAAACTACAACTCCCAGCATTCCCTGTTTGCACTCTGTTGTTTTTCAATAATTGGGAGTTTTAAATGTCAATTATATAGAGGTCCACATAGCTGCTGTAGTTATAGCTGTACCTCATCAAGTGGCAGATTATTATTATCACTAGAATCATCCATATCCCATAGATCATTATGGCCAGAAGGATTTACAAATACCAATGAAATCACGTCATCTGTTCCCATGCAGACACTTGGCTGTGGTCTCATGCATGGGTGCAGGTGCTGATAGAAGTTTGTTACTTTATTCTATGGGAGATTGTTACTACTTTGCTGGCTCTGACCTCTGCTAGTTAAACCAAGGTCAGAAGTTTAACCCCTGCCTTTCCAGTCACTCCAGTATTAACTACTGTAACTAGAGTCCTACATTGGGTTGAGTACACGCGGGTTACCCGATTTGCGGGTCGGGTTCGGGTAACCCTAATTGAGTTTGAATTGGTTGCGGGTCGGGTTTGGGTTCTACTATATATCAGTAGATTTATATGGACTCAACAATTCCAATGAGATACATGAATGAAGCCTTCATGCCCATATAACAGCAGTCAGCTTTGCATGTTTTGGTGCAGCATTTATTCTTTTTTTTGTTGTTGCTTATAAGGGCATGAAAACTAATTTATTTTTTTATAATTTCAGTATTGCTCAGGAATCAAGTCTCTAAAGGAATCTATAAGATATTCCTTGAAAGTTGGCCCGATACGAATTAATGGTATGTTGCTAATAATACAAACTAATATACTGTATGATGTATATTTTACTTAAAACAAAAAGGTCATACTGCCTACCGTGATAGAATCTTTTCTTGATTTCTTTACGCAGGTAACCCCACCTCTGGCACTGTTGGTAAGTATAAGTTTAATATATAAGTTTTATACTTCAAGTTATTAAAAAAAGTTCCACTTTATGTATGTGGTTTGTTGCAAATAATTTCTCTATTTCTATGTAGTATTTTGTCTGTTATATTAGATCTTTGTTTTCATCCTACTTACAACATTCAAGGACTTTCATTAATAGGCATGGTGGGATGGAATAATATGTCCATAACAGGACATCTTGTCACTTTTACTTCTAGAATCAGTTATTGAACATGCATATGGCGATTGTGTTACAACTCTGTTATGCAGCACAGCCTTCTTAAAGAATATGCTTGTGAAGGTTCTCATTCATCCAGGTCATGGTATATCTGTTGTATTCAATTAGATCAACTGGACTTGAAATGTAGTTCTTGAAGACGTTTCGCTAGTCATCCGACTGGCTTTCTCAATTCAGAATGACTTGTACAAGAATCTGTGGCAATTATGTACCCTGGAAAATCCCAATTAGCATATCACAGCCAGGTGTTAAGGGTGTGATTAGATAGTGGCTAAGAGGTGTTATAGGAACGCCCAGAGTAAGGTGTTAAAGCAGCATTGTACATGGCAGACAGTTGGAAGTTAAGGAAAATGGTAAACTGGAAGTAGAGGTTTACAGAAATCCAACACACACAGATCAGTATTTGATGTTTGACTCCCACCACCCTTTAGATCACAAGCTGGGGGTCATCAGAACCCTGCAACACAGAGCCGAGAACATCCCCACTAGCACAGAGGCGAAGGCTAAAGAAATGAAACATCTCAGAGGAGCCCTTAAAACTTGGGCTTATCCAGACCAGAATGGGGCCTTTGTCAAAAAAAGAAGTAGAAGGAAGAAGAAAAACAATACCAACAGTGAAGGGGAAAAGCAAGACAGGAGGAAGAACATGGTCATCCCATATGTAGCAGGGGTCTCCGAGAAATTAAGAAGAATTTTCAAAAAACATCGTATCCCTGTCTGCTTTAAACCAAACAACACACTGAGGCACAATTGGTACATCCGAAGACCCAATACCAAAACACAAGAAAGCGACATCAATTATGCAGTGCAGTGAAGAATGCTCTGATTTGTATGTGGGGAGACCAAACACAACTGCATCAACGTATGGCCCACACAGAAGAGCCAATTCCTCGGTCAGGACTCAGCCGTGTATCTGCATCTTAAGGATAAAGGACATACCTTTGAAGATTGTAATGTTAACATACTGGCAAGGAACGTGACTGGTTCAAGAGAGGTGTTAAGGAGGCCATTTATGTGAAAATAAAGAAACCAAGCCTAAATAGAGGTGGGGGGGTTCGACACCATCTGTCTGCCATGTACAATGCTGTTTTGACACCTATACTCTGGGGCGTTCCTATAACACCTCTTAGCCACTATCTAATCACGCCCTTAACACCTGGCTGTGATATCTAGTTGGGATTTTCCAGGGTACATAAGTGCCACAGATTCTTGTACAAGTCATTCTGAATTGAGAAAGCCAGTCGGATGACTAGCGAAACGTCTTCAAGAACTACATTTCAAGTCCAGTTGATCTAATTGAATACAACAGATATACCTTCTTAAAGAAATAGTTCACTGAAAATGTAACTATTCCTTTAAGATGGCTTCCTGCTTCAATTAACTATAGCGTGCAGGCACGCTAATGCGCGCTATAGTTAAAGTGAAACTGGAAGTGATCAGGACCTGCCACTTCAGCCAGCGGTGGATCGCGAGTAAGGTAAATGTCCTCTCTTCGTTCCAGGCTCCTTCACAATTGATTCAAGAACGAAAGGTAAGACATAGGTTTTACTACTTCCATTCAATCAATTTTAAATGAAACATCTCAGAGGAGCCCTTAAAACTTGTGGATATCCAGACCAGACTGGGCCTTTGTCAAAAGAAGTAGAAGGAAAGAAAAGAACACGAATACCAACAGTGAAGGGGAAAAGCAAGACAGGAGGAAGAACATGGTCATCCCATATGTAGCAGGGGTCTCCGAGAAATTAAGAAGAATTTTCAAAAAACATCGTATCCCTGTCTGCTTTAAACCTTTCAAAGATTATCGAACATTTAAGGCTATTTTCAATAATCCTCGAAAGTTCGATAATTATAGAAAATAGGCTCCCAAGTCCTGAAATCCAGACTAGTTAAAAATAAAAGGTCCAGGGAATTGAACCTGCAAACTCAGGTATCAATCTAAAAAGTGGTCTGTATTTTTAATAGCCTCCACTTTATTTTTAAAGGAAACACCCCCAAACTTGGAAATCCCTTCTGTAACATCTACATGTTTAGTTAATACTGTTTCTTTAAGGCATAGAGCCAAGTGTTTTCTTGCTCTTGAACAATATAACAAGGGAGACATAACACCTTCCACAAACTATTTATTTATGGAATCCACACAGCTATGTAAATGTGACATTCTTTCATACATACATGAAGAATTCTAGACGAAATAAACCATAGAACGCTTTTAGGAGATTTTGTGAAAAAATGAAATATATAGATACTGTGTCTGTCCCCTAAACAAACTTATAGATACTGTGTCCGTCCCTTAGACAAACTTATAGATACTATGTCTATGTTACGCGATCTTCAGGAAAAGACCCCCGTGAGACCCCCTCTGGACCTGAGTTTCGGCCACGTGTTCCAAGTTAGTCTCTCAGATTTGGGCAAGGTAGGTTGAAGTGAATTATGTGTCTGCATATATCAGTCCAAAAACAATGTTACTTGCATTAGACTTCTGCTTAGACACAAGGATGTAAGAAAACTGTTCCAATAGCTTTCAGAACACTTGCAGTATAAGGCTTGCTGCACGATATATAAATACAACAAATAAATCGTCTGCTGGATGGATAAAACTTTCGAACTAACTAATGGGCTGTAATGGAAATTATAGCCACCTTCATACAAGACAAATATCATTCATAAACCTATAAGAAATGCCAGACACTCAGTCTGGTGGTCTAGGTCATTGTACATGGAAGACAGTTGTACAATGCTGTTTAAACACCTTACTCTGGGCGTTCCTATAACACCTCTTAGCCACTATCCAATCACACCCTTAACACCTGGCTGTGATATGCTAATTGGGATTTTCCAGGGTACATAATTGCCACAGATTCTTGTACAAGTCATTCTGAATTGAGAAAGCCAGTCGGATGACTAGCGAAACATCTTCAAGAACTACCTTTTGTCTAGTGTACATAATTGCAATCTGCCTTCATATTCAATGTCCTTTATTGCACTGCATATTCCAAATGAGGCCTTACCAATTGTAAAGAGGAAGAATAACATTTTTCTCCCTTGAACCCATACCTCTCTTTATACAAGACAATATCTCAACAGCTCTAACTGTTGTTGCCTGCAACTGCTTGCTACCTTTAAGTTTGTCATCTACCAAAAGTCCAGGATCCTTTTCAACGGGTAAGGCAGAATTTGCCAAAATGTTGTTGGGGCCAATTGGTGGGCTGCTTAGTTTACATATCATTTTTGGCCAATAAGATAAAAAGATTGGACAGCATTCATCTCTCCTTGTATACCAGCCCCAAGATAATGTAACCACACAAACAACTGTAGTACATTATGTTGTGGCTCCTATTTATTTTTCTTGTTTATATTTTTGAGGTGTTCAATTACTTGGACTTCACCCTTTCAAGACCTGTTAATAGTTCTGTACAGCTGTTCTCAGGACAATATAATGTAACCAACCACACAGAAAATATTTTGGTTCAAAATAACTTCACTGCCCTGATATTGACTATTGATGGTGTTATTTACTCAATACGAGTCCTAGGGCCTGACTGTAAGTACAACTTATTTACTATTTGTGGGTGAGGAAATTTGTAGTTCAAAAAAGCAAAGTTGGACAATTTGTTATTCTTTACCGTTTCCATATTGGTTTTCACAGAATGGAAGAACAATAATGGTGTGAAAGGAACAATCTTGTAATTCGTTTTTTCTTATCACCTTCAGATGCTGATGTTCCATTAAAACAAATTGTATCTGAAATTTGGGGATCGATGTATGTCATGAAAAATCCTGGCAAAGGAAACTGGACCTACCACATTAATGCAGGGGGTCCACATTCTGTTCGTATAGAGGGATTTACAGGTACAATGCCATCAAAATGATAAGTAAAATATTGTTACATTACAATGGTCAGCATCAGTTATTTGAAAGAAGAACTAAATTAAATGTCTTTATTTTGGGGGAAGATAAGGCAGAAGAGAGAACTGTCTGTTTGGGTGTCAATACCCCATGTATCACTGGAGACATTTTATTATAAAAAGGAAGCTGTCATTTCACCAGAAACGTCAAATCTAGTTTTTAGAGCAGGAAGGGGGGTGGGTGCCAAAGTGTGCTGTTTACCAACTTCTTTTGATAATGCATGTAAAGCGTGCCATTTACCATTTTCTTTAAGTCCCATTCTCTTATCTGACAGCTCCCAGAGCTGTCAAGGAGTCCCTTGATTTACGATCAGTTAGTGCAACGTTAAGTCTCGCTTTATGGTGGCTGCGTGAGGCACTCGCACAGCCATTGCAAACCAATTTACCAGAGGCTGTGACTCTTTCCGCGAAAGTCGCACAGCTTCTTTTAAATCCCGTAAGGTAGAATTGCCCAGAGAGCTGGTGCCTCTGGGTGAATCTCCCAGAAGGGGCAGCTGTCAGCTACAAGTGCCCCTTGGACACCTTAAATAATTTTCAACTGAATTTTATAGAGGTCTTATAATAGGTAAAACTGATTGATTTATCAAATTGCTACTGCTACACTGCTTCTCTTAAATGGCTCATAAACTTGAAAAGAGCCTCGAACGTTCGGTAATCATCAAAAGTGTGATCCGAAGTCCCGAAAGTATGTTCCATTTTCGAATTTTTGGGTTTTCCGAGATCTATAAATCCAAAAACAGAACAAAACTTAACAGTTTTGTCCATCTCTAATTACCGTATATACTCGAGTATAAGGTTTTCAGGCTGTAAAACTGAACCTCGACTTATACTCGGGTCAGTCACTAACTTGTTAGAAGAATCCGGCTGCCGCATCTCCCGATCGTTGCATCAACTGACGTCACTACTCGGCGCCTGTCTTACTACCCGGCGCCGAGTAGTGACGTCAGTTAGTGAAAGTTGCCAAATGCTGCTGGTATTTCAGTTTTGAAGTTATTCAGCTCTATTTATACTGGCAGGGAGGGAGGAGAAGGTTGGGTAGGGGGGGGATTGCAGTTCCACTGCAGATGTTTGTAAACTACAACTCCCAGCAACTAAAGCATGCTGGGAGTTGTAGTTTACAAACACCTGAAGTGCCAAAGAATTGGGGATTACTCTTAATATAAAGGGAAACTAATGCCTGAAAACAATAGTAAATCAGGAGGATGGTATCTATTGTTACATAGATTGCCTTCTGATTCTGATTGGTTTTGAGGCTTTAGTTGCCCTTTAAATGGACAGCAGCATTCACATACAGTAATAGCTAAATACAGTATGGTTATTACGGTATGGGACTACTGTACGGGAATTCTGCTGTCCATTTAAAAGGGCAACTAAAGCCTCAAAACAATACAGAATCAGAAGGCAGTAGTGGTCATATTTTCTACCCTCGACTTATACTCGAGTCAATCATTTTTACTAATTGTTTAGGTAGAAATAGGTACCTCGACTTGTACTTGGATCGACCTATATTCGAGTATATACGGTAATAGTTGTCTATAGCTGAAATCTCCCATAGACCTTGCTGCATGGGAAAATGTCCACACTTCATGCACCACAATGTCACCCTCCAACTATGCCCCAAAATCTGTAAAGGGGCACCAGGAACTGCACTGTTTTGCAGTTTCTGCACTGAAAATAAAAGGAGATAAGGAGAAAAACGTAAGTGTCTTTTTAATATTTTAATATATGGTTTTAAAAGTTTTACTATAGGGGATTGTTGAAGGATTTTAAAGTGATAAGACGGTACAGGATACAGTGGAAAAGGGACTTTTTGCAGTACTCTCCATACTTCTCAGCCTAGTTCATAGTGCAAGGGAGGATTACTATATTATATTTTATGTTGTAGTATGCACCATAATATACAATTCTAATTTATCTTTCCTTTTTTTTTAAAATTACATTTCAGTTACCAACACCTCCTGTAAGTATTTCTTGTCACTTCCTTGCTATAGTGTTCAACATCAATTGTTGTTATAGAAATTAACATTTGTTTAGAAAACAATTATTTTAAATTAAAGGACATAGGGCCATAGTTATTAAGGTGTGGTATTTATTTTAGCGATAGCGCGCCTTTGACGATCGGTTTAACAATTGTTAATTTACGATTGTTATCGTTAATTAACGATAGTGATAGTAAATTCCGATAACAATCGGAAATTGACGATGATGCGATCGTAGATTTACGATCCCCATTGAATACCATTGCGGTAGTTTACTATTATACGACCAAACATTCATTATTTAACAAACGCTCAGTGTAAATGTATGACCGCGGCCCTAAATGTACAGCCATACATTATTAATAACGCACAGTATTGCTAAATTGCAATACCGCACTTTATAAATATGGCCAATAGCCTCATCTTAATTTGCCATAGACTTCTATAATTACAGTATATGTGAGGTATACACATAGTACTGGGAAATAGCTCTGTGAGTCTGACTTATTCCCTGCTCGCTATAGAACTGCAGACCATGAATGCGCATTGATGCAGTTTGCATGTTTGACAACACATTTGATAAATAGGTAAATGAGAGTAGGAATATACATTATAAATGTAGAGTTTACAAAACAAAATGTTAGACAGGATATTTGTCTTTTAAGGTTAATTATAATTATATATAAAGTACTTTTTATTACCATGCAAATGACATATGTTCCCACGAGTGCTACCACACCGATTAAGTTTATATATATTCCAATCTTTATGATTGGCTGAGACACAATGTCTCAGCCAGTCACTGTCATGGCTGCCGGTCTGGCCCCTTCTGCTTGCTTCCATGCACAGAAAAGGCCCTGGTGACAAGCAGAAGGCAGCTGTTGGTATGAGGGCTGACACGTATATTTAGAGGTGGAATTCAGGTGTTTAGACCATGTGAGGTCTAGGTTAGGGGAGGTTTCTAATAAGCACAAGAATTTTTGTTTAGGGGTGGACATACTCTTTTAGGGCTAGGCCACACTGCTGCGTTTTTTTTGCGTTTGCGCTTGCGTTTGCGATTGTGCTTGCGATTTTCCAAACTTATTGAAAACGCGTCAACGCAAAAAAAGCGCGTTTTTCGGTGCGATTGCGATTGCGTTTTGCGTTCTGCATTTTTAATCGCAATCGCATGTGTTTTCCGATACTTATTGAAGAAATCGCAATCGCAATGAAAATCGCACATGAAATCGCATGCTATTGCGTTTGCGTTTCAGTGTGGCCTAGCCCTTATTCCTGGGATAAATCATTCCTGATAACCATGGAGTAAACAGCTGGAAAATATCAGCTCCTCAGAAAGCAGCATTAACAGAAATAGTATTAACTCATTTCATACCTTCTTGTATCTTCTGTTTGCCTTTGTTTAGCTACAACACATTGCTCGGAATGTCATCCCAATGCAACCTGTGAAGAAAATCTTGGAATCCTGCAGTGTATCTGCAATGATGGGTTTATTGGCAATGGCTTCTCATGCTCAGATATTGATGAATGTGCTTATTCTTGGTCCAACAACTGTTCCTTGAATACTGGAGTATGTATAAATACATTTGGTTCCTATAAGTGTAATTGCAGAGCTGGCTACACAATGTCCCTAGCAAATACCTGTGTTGACATTGATGAGTGTTCTCGGTCTGACCTGAACAATTGCCATTCTTTAGCAATATGTATAAACAGTTTTGGTTCTTATTCTTGTGTGTGCCCTGCTGGCTACTTTGGAAATGGTTTCTTCTGCACAGTGGATGAGTGTTCAACAGGTGTTTGTGGGAAAGGAATGGACTGTGTTAAGTACAACATGACCTACATGTCTTGTACTGATCCGTGTCAGTATCATACTGTTCTTGATGAAGCCTGGAGGAGTTCATCTAACACCTACCTTACACGCTTTAATTGTGACAATGATAAAATTGGATGGTACCGTTTTGTTGGCCTCGGTGGTATACGCATGCCAGAAAGCTGTGTACCAGAACTGAGTTGTGATACCCATGCTCCTATGTGGTTATCAGGTTCACACCCTTTACCCACTGATGGAATTGTTAATCGAACTGCGTGCGCTCACTGGAGTGGAAATTGCTGCTTATGGTCAACAACTGTTCAAATTAAAGCTTGCCGTGGCGGATACCATGTCTACAAATTTAACAGAACCCCAGTTTGCTCTCTCACCTATTGTACAGGTAAATTCTTCATAAATATTCATCATCAAGTATACAAAAGACATTCACCTCTTACCCATTGAATGAACCGTGTTACATTCTAAAACTGATTTTCCCCTTTCCATGTTTTGGTAGATCCAGCCACAGTGTCAAACTCCTCAACATGTGCAGCAGATGAAGAAACTAAATGGGATAATGGAACATACAAATGTCAATGCAAAGAAGAACATAAAGTGCCCGGTAGGTGCATCAGAATTGTCTTAGTGACATTGTAACTGTGGCTATACAACACATGCATATTGCCAGAATATTACTGTATAAACATACATATGGAGTGTTGAGTTCCTTAATGAAAATATTAAAAGAATTATATTGTGGTAGATGAATTCTTGAATATATGGCACCTATTCTTAAATTGGTTGCATTGCAGCATTGTGATAATGAACCAATACCGCCATTGTAAAATGCAGAAATAGTTAGAACAATGGGGAAGCTAACAGAAAACTTTGTATTGGTTGCACATCAACCTGTGCAACATGTTTCAGAACTCATTCAGAACGCATGTTCTGTTGTGTTGCACATGTGACCTATGGAAACAACACCTAGGGGCATATTTAGTATAAAGCTTTGTTGACTTTACATCTCTATTTTGCCAAATTCATAAATTCAATTCATAAAGTAGTGATAACAGGCAGCGAAAAGTCATTACCGCCACGATCGCCGTTTTGCTTATCGCCGTGGTAGCCGATCAATCGTATTTATAAAACGCCAATAAGTGGTTTCCTGTGTTAAGTTCAGTCTGAGGTGGGGAAAACACACAAGTACCCATATATGTAGCCTGCCAGTGGGTCCTTGGAAAGGTGTCAGTACATTGTTGAATGTTTCTCAATACTAAGGGTCCAGGGGGGCGGGTGTTAGTGTATTTTCCTGCATTTACTCTAATATTATCAGCGATTTCCGGTTTTACCACTTGCAACCATTTTTTCTTTTTGCCGCGACACCGGACTTAACGCAATGAATCATGTGTCATTGGCACATATTGCCATATCAATACTTTTCATGCTGAAAGCAATATGCTTTATAAATATGGCTAAAACAATTATCTTTATTTGTGCGATATCTTGCAATAGCGAAATGGCAAAAATAGCAATCGTTTATAAATATGCCCCCAATCCCCACCCACAATAGGTTAAAACCTATATGGAAAAATATACATTTTATTTAAATATGAAAGAGCATATCAGTGACTTAATATTAAATATGTTGTCATTAGCTGGAAGGTAACAGGTAGATAGAAGCAGCAGGTGGAGATTTATTTGTGGACAAACAGAAAATGGGTAAAATATACATTTTATTTTGATGGAAAGGTTTTATAGGCCAAGTTTAATTTTGCACTATGGGTTTTTATTGTTTCAAGCTTTATCACCTCCCCTTAAAGGTCTATCTAGTATTTTCCCCACTCACCATTTAAGTTGTGTTATTTGATAAATAAATAAGTAAATATTAAATATTCCCCTAATTTATTTAATTTTATATTTTAATCAACCCAAGTGCACTTCCCAGGTGCACTGGTTCAATGTATATTCAGTTGTGATGAGAGGGGATTTTAGCTGCCAGTAGGGTAGACCAATATCTTATCTTAATATCTAATGATTAGAGGACAACTTACCAAAAAAAAAATGCAATCACAATGTGCTTTATAACAATATAGGGAAAGGATTGGGTAATCCTACCTCCTTTTCTGCTGTCTTCCTTTGTATAGAGAAAAACAGCAGAATTGGGGGTGCGATTACCAAACCTACTCCTATATTATAAAGTACAAAATGATTGTTTTTCCATTTTGTGTATAAAAGTCCTTATATTATTTAAACAGGAACTTGCATTTTGTGCTTTTTGGATTGAATCTATTTAAATCTATTTAGATTAAGAAGAAGGTGATTTTAAAATGGTGTTTTTTGGGAACTTAAAGGAACACAAATAACAAAGTTTTTATTTAATGTCCAAGTTTCTTTTCTATAAATTGACTGGATCGGCCCTGAATTAAGAAGAAAAATTGTTCATGTTACAATGTGAATTTTAAGTTCTTTCAGATCTTCGCCCAGAGTTGTCATGTGAGGCCCATGCTATGAAAGCAACGTTCCGTAAATGCCAGCTGAAAACATTGAATATTCACATTGAAAACATCATGATCAAAAACAGTAGCTGTTTCCTTTATCAGGACGACAAAATCAACAGCACAATTTCTGTGCTATCACCTCTCCAAATAGGAAAATGTGGGATGGAGTTAACAGTAGGTGCCATATTTTCATAATTCTGCAACAACTAAGCCTGCTATCATTCTGTGGAATGGTGACTGCCAGGATTTTGGCCACTAGCATTGGATAAATACATTATGTCTGCCTTTCTAAAATTGCACATTTCCGCTTGCATTTTATCTTTAAACAAATGTGCTAGAATCCCATAAATGCTGTGTTTGGGTTAATATATTATTGGAATTGAAATTGATATGGAATTGTCACAGGACGCCCTGTGTGAGGTTGAGGGAAGTAAAGCAAACAAGGCAACACAATTGGAGGAGCTTTATAACACACCAGTATCAAGGACAACCTTATCCTACCAAGCAACCACTGTCCTTGGGATGCAGTCCCTGCAATCTCTGGGCTCCACTCTCTGGACTGCTGGGCAACTGCTGGCATCTCCTAGGCTGCTGAATCCTTCCTGGCTCCTGGATCCCTTTCTCTTAAGCTAAGGGATGGGGTAGTGCGTTACCGTCTTATTGCATTAGCATGTATCCTAGCTCTGTTCTCCCTTGCTTAGCTTTCCTTTCTGGCAAGCCCTAGTCTGCTTCCTCCTGCAGACTAGCCTCCTGTATCCCTTGATCTCAAGCTAAGGGGCAGGATAGTGTTAATAAGCTGTTAGCTACAGGATACTGCCCCAGCATGGATCCTAGCTCTTCCTTTGACTATGTGCTTTCCCCTATTGTGGACTAAAGCTGCTCTTTCTATTCCCTTTTAAGTGCAAATGACCAACCTTTAACCAGAAGCCAATCATCAGACTTACTGAACAGCAGACCAATCAGCAATTATTTAACTCAAGCCAACTGTATAGTCAAGCCGGCACCAAATTAATAAGTTTACGACAGGCAGTCCCAGGATTTTGGGCCATTAAGCCATCTTGTGGATTAAATACTAACTTCATATTCCCAACAGTGTGTTTGGTACATTTTACATAGAGATTATTTACATAGGGTATAACACTGGGAGAGGTGGTGCCTGGATGAAACAATGTTGTATTATTTATTAAAGACTGGGCACCACTTTCTGCCTTACATAGCATTTATTATTTAATGACATTACAAACACCCTGGTGCTCCGTCACATGAATAAAAGATGCCCAAAATAGTAATATAATTCAATTCCGTAAATAGTTTTATTAAAATTATTTTAATTAGAAAATCACATGTTTAACAATAAAGGGACAGTTCAGTGGAAATTATCAATATTTGTTAAATTGTTAGTTTGTGTAATGCCTTCTTAGTTATTCTACAAATTCTCTCCCATTTTGAAAAATCAGTTGATTTCATACCCTTTGATGTTCCCTGCTGTTGACATTAGTGAGCTGACATTTCAGGTTCTAACGGTCCTTCTTCTTCCTTGGAATGTTCCTAACAGTAATTCCTACTGATTGGCTGTTGGATGGGTCAAAGATGCTCCGATCTCTACTGAGCAACTGAATCAACCCAGGCGCTGGGTCAAGGGCAAGACCATAACGGTCTCTACTAGGGGTCCTGCAAACAGGAAGTCAGTATTTCGGTTGAATTTATTTATACACAGACACAATGCTGAATTGGCAGGTTAAGGTCATTGGGATGAAAAAATACTGCTCTTTTTTCTAAAAAAATACATGTATTTGCACTGAACTTCCCCTTTAAGTTATTATCAATATTATTATACAGCCTTAATAGCAATAATCTTGCCATTAATAACATGGCTTAAGCAAAGATCATGTGGAACCTATTTATTTCATTGATAATATAGTTTACTAAAACACTTGTACCCTTTAGCTTCTCCTTTTGAGAAATCAGACATTTATTCAAGATTCAGTGTCACTTTCTAACTTTTTAGGCTGTAGATTCACTTCATTCTCAGCCAGGCATACTGTAGTACTAAGATAGAATACTTACAGTCATCTTCCTGCATAGTTTGACCAAAAACAAAAAAAGTAGCGTGAGAGCCTTCAGCAGGTTAAACTGCAAACATTTACTTTATTGCGTGCAACATGTTTCGGAGCCTACGTGTCCTTTATCAAGCATACAACAACACAAGCGACTTCCCTTTAAATAGGTAACAAAGTCCAACCCCCTTTGTTACTTATTTAAAGTTATTTAAATGGAAGTCACTTGTGTTGTTGTATGCTTGATAAAGGACACGTAGGCTCCGAAACATGTTGCACGCAATAAAGTAAATGTTTGCAGTTTAACCTGCTGAAGGCTCTCACGCTACTTTTTTTGTTTACTCCTATGGATATTTACCACTGAGGACGAGTGGAAGTATGATTGGAGCCCACAACTGCGGTATAGTGGAGAGTGAGTAATTCTAATCTTGGCTATTGACATTTTAAATGCTGTGCATTACAAAATGATTTGGGTTTATCAACATATTATATACGGGACAAGATTAAACTTTTAAAGGTGCCAAAATGAACAAGCAATAAAATAGTAAGATATTATTTTACTTTCAAAACCTTTAGATCTCTATCTGTAGTCAATCAGAAATTATGGTACATTATGTTAATGCTTTTTGTTTCCAGTGGTTTGAATGAGGTCACCAACGCCCTCTGCACCGTTTTCCCTCTTACTGTAAAAAGCCTGCACATTCCAGACTGATCCAAACTTTTGCACATCTTATTACCTCATAGGGGCCTATATATAAACCTGTGATGAATTAATTTGCAAAATGATAGAATTATAAGTAGTTATTGGGAGTATTGGTCATGTACAGTGCAGCCATAAACTACTGAAGTTATTGTTAGTTAGTAAAAATTATTTCACGACAAAGGTTGCAAAATTCAGACCACGGAAATAAAAAGCATTAACATAATGTACCATAATTTCTGATTGACTACAGATAGAGATCTAAAGGTTTTGAAAGTAAAATAATATCTTACTATTTTATTGCTTGTTCATTTTGGCACCTTTAAAAGTTTAATCTTGTCCCGTATATAATATGTTGATAAACCCAAATCATTTTGTAATGCACAGCATTTAAAATGTCAATAGCCAAGATTAGAATTACTCACTCTCCACTATACCGCAGTTGTGGGCTCCAATCATACTTCCACTCGTCCTCAGTGGTAAATATCCATAGGAGTAAACAAAAAAAGTAGCGTGAGAGCCTTCAGCAGGTTAAACTGCAAACATTTACTTTATTGCGTGCAACATGTTTCGGAGCCTACGTGTCCTTTATCAAGCATACAACAACACAAGTGACTTCCATTTAAATAACTTTAAATAAGTAACAAAGGGGGTTGGACTTTGTTACCTATTTAAAGGGAAGTCGCTTGTGTTGTTGTATGCTTGATAAAGGACACGTAGGCTCCGAAACATAGTTTCATTTTTCTTGATTGAACGTAAAAACACAAAAATGAAAAAAAAAATGACCTTAAATTTAGAATCTGAATTTATTAGTCAGTAACATCTATAGTATCACACCATGTGGCATATTATGGCATGAATTGCAATACCGTGCCTTTAACAGAATTGGAATGGCCAGTATTTTACAATGATGTCCGTTTTTTAAAATTAACATAAAAAAACCCATACCACCCAATATTTTGTGACCATGCAGTTTGACGAAAATTGCCACCCATGCCAGTATTTTATTTCCGTGGTCTGAATTTTGAAACCTTTGTCGTGAAATAATTTTTACTAACTAACAATAACTTCAGTAGTTTATGGCTGCACTGTACATGACCAATACTCCCAATAACTACTTATAATTCTATCATTTTGCAAATTAATTCATCACAGGTTTATATATAGGCCCCTATGAGGTAATAAGATGTGCAAAAGTTTGGATCAGTCTGGAATGTGCGGCTTTTTACAGTAAGAGGGAAAACGGTGCAGAGGGCGTTGGTGACCTCATTCAAACCACTGGAAAAAAAAAGCATTAACATAATGTACCATTTTCTGATTGACTACAGATAAGATCTAAAGGTTTTGAAAGTAAAATAATATCTTACTATTTTATTGCTTGTTCATTTGGCACCTTTAAAAGTTTAATCTTGTCCCGTATATAATATGTTGATAAACCCAAATCATTTTGTAATGCACAGCATTTAAAATGTCAATAGCCAAGATAGAATTACTCCCTCTCCACTATACCGCAGTTGTGGGCTCCAATCATACTTCCACTCGTCCTCAGTGGTAAATATCCATAGAGTAAACAAAAAAAGTAGCGTGAGAGCCTTCAGCAGGTTAAACTGCAAACATTTACTTTATTGCGTGCAACATGTTTCGGAGCCTACGTGCCTTTATCAAGCATACAACAACACAAGTGACTTCCATTTAAATAACTTTAAATAAGTAACAAAGGGGGTTGGACTTTGTTACCTATTTAAAGGGAAGTCGCTTGTGTTGTTGTATGCTTGATAAAGGACACGTAGGCTCCGAAACATGTTGCACGCAATAAAGTAAATGTTTGCAGTTTAACCTGCTGAAGGCTCTCACGCTACTTTTTTTGTTTTTGGTCAAACTATGCAGGAAGATGACTGTAAGTATTCTATCTTAGTACTACAGTATGCCTGGCTGAGAATGAAGTGAATCTACAGCCTAAAAAGTTAGAAAGTGACACTGAATCTTGAATAAATGTCTGATTTCTCAAAGGAGAAGCTAAAGGGTACAAGTGTTTTAGTAAACTAATTATCAATGAAATAAATAGGTTCCACATGATCTTTGCTTAAGCCATGTTTTATAATGGCAAGATTATTGCTATTAAGGCTGTATAATAATATTGATAATAACTTAAGGGGAAGTTCAGTGCAAATACATGTATTTTTTTAGAAAAAAGAGCAGTATTTTTTCATCCCAATGACCTTAACCTGCCAATTCAGCATTGTGTCTGTGTATAAATAAATTCAACCGAAATACTGACTTCCTGTTTGCAGGACCCCTAGTAGAGACCGTTATGGTCTGCCCTTGACCCAGCGCCTGGGTTGATTCAGTTGCTCAGTAGAGATCGAGCATCTTTACCCATCCAACAGCCAATCAGTAGGAATTACTGTTAGGAACATTCCAAGGAAGAAGAAGGACCGTTAGAACCTGAAATGTCAGCTCACTAATGTCAACAGCAGGGAACATCAAAGGTATGAAATCAACTGATTTTTCAAAATGGGAGAGAATTTGTAGAATAACTAAGAAGGCATTACACAAACTAACAATTTAACAAATATTGATAATTTCCACTGAACTGTCCCTTTATTGTTAAACATGTGATTTTCTAATTAAAATAATTTAATAAAACTATTTACGGATTGAATTATATTACTATTTTGGGCATCTTTTATTCATGTGACGGAGCACCAGGTGTTTTTGTAATGTCATTAAATAATAAATGCTATGTAAGGCAGAAAGTGGTGCCCAGTCTTTAATAAATAATACAACATTGTTTCATCCAGGCACCACCTCTCCCAGTGTTATACCCTATGTAAATAATCTCTATGTAAAATGTACCAAACACACTGTTGGGAATATGAAGTTAGTATTTAATCCACAGATGGCTTAATGGCCCAAAATCCTGGGACTGCCTGTCGTAAACTTATTAATTTGGTCGGCTTGACTATACAGTTGGCTTGAGTTAATAATTGCTGATTGGTCTGCTGTTCAGTAAGTCTGATGATTGGCTTCTGGTTAAGGTTGGTCATTTGCACTTAAAAGGGAATAGAAAGAGCAGCTTTAGTCCACAATAGGGGAAAGCACATAGTCAAAGGAAGAGCTAGGATCCATGCTGGGGCAGTATCCTGTAGCAACAGCTTATTAACACTATCCTGCCCCTTAGCTTGAGATCAAGGGATACAGGAGGCTAGTCTGCGGAGGAAGCAGACTAGGGCTTGCCAGAAAGGAAAGCTAAGCAAGGGAGAACAGAGCTAGGATACATGCTAATGCAATAAGACGGTAACGCACTACCCATCCCTTAGCTTAAGAGAAAGGGATCCAGGAGCCAGGAAGGATTCAGCAGCCTAGGAGATGCCAGCAGTTGCCCAGCAGTCCAGAGAGTGGAGCCCAGAGATTGCAGGGACTGCATCCCAAGGACAGTGGTTGCTTGGTAGGATAAGGTTGTCCTTGATACTGGTGTGTTATAAAGCTCCTCCAATTGTGTTGCCTTGTTTGCTTTACTTCCCTCAACCTCACACAGGGCGTCCTGTGACAATTCCATATCAATTTCAATTCCAATAATATATTAACCCAAACACAGCATTTATGGATTCTAGCACATTTGTTTAAAGATAAATGCAAGCGGAAATGTGCAATTTTAGAAAGGCAGACATAATGTATTTATCCAATGCTAGTGGCCAAATCCTGGCAGTCACCATTCCACAGAATGATAGCAGGCTTAGTTTTGCAGAATATGAAAATATGGCACCTACTGTTAACTCCATCCCACATTTTCCTATTTGGAGAGGTGATAGCACAGAAATTGTGCTGTTGATTTTGTCGTCCATTTGGGACGATGATTGGATCGAGAACGATTTCACATGTCATGGCTGCCGGTCTGGCCCCTTCTGCTTGCTTCCATGCACAGAAAAGGCCCTGGTGACAAGCAGAAGGCAGCTGTTGGTATGAGGGCTGACACGTATATTTAGAGGTGGAATTCAGGTGTTTAGACCATGTGAGGTCTAGGTTAGGGGAGGTTTTTAATAAGCACAAGAATTTTTGTTTAGGGGGGGACATACTCTTTTAGGGCTAGGCCACACTGCTGCGTTTTTTTTTGCGTTTGCGCTTGCGATTTTCCAAAATTATTGAAAACGCGTCAACGCAAAAAAACGCGCATTTTTCGGTGCGATTGCGATTGCGTTTTGCGTTCTGCATTTTAATCGCAATCGCATGCGTTTTCCTATACTTATTGAAGAAATCGCAAACGCAACGAAAATCACACATGAAATCGCATGCTATTGCGTTTGCGTTTCAGTGTGGCCTAGCCCTTATTCCTGGGATAAATCATTCCTGATAACCATGGAGTAAACAGCTGGAAAATATCAGCTCCTCAGAAAGCAGCATTAACAGAAAAAGTATTAACTCATTTCATACCTTCTGTATCTTCTGTTTGCCTTTGTTTAGCTAACACAATTGCTCGGAATGTATCCAATGCAACCTGTGAAGAAAATCTTGGAATCCTGCAGGTATCTGCAATGATGGGTTTATTGGCAATGGCTTCTCATGCTCAGATATTGATGAATGTGCTTATTCTTGGTCCAACAACTGTTCCTTGAATACTGGAGTATGTATAAATACATTTGGTTCCTATAAGTGTAATTGCAGAGCTGGCTACACAATGTCCCTAGCAAATACCTGTGTTGACATTGATGAGGGTTCTCGGTTTGACCTGAAAAATTGCCATTCTTAGCAATATGTATAAACAGTTTTGGTTTTCTTTTTTGTGTGTGCCCTGCGGCTACTTTGGAAATGGTTCTTCTGCACAGTGGATGAGTGTTCAACAGGTGTTTGTGGGAAAGGAATGGACTGTGTTAAGTACAACATGACCTACATGTCTTGTACTGATCCGTGTCAGTATCATATGTTCTGATGAAGCCTGGAGGAGTTTACTAACACCTACCTTACACGCTTTAATTGTGACAATGATAAAATTGGATGGTACCGTTTTGTTGGCCTCGGTGGTAACGATGCCAAAAGCTGTGTACCAGAACTGAGTTGTGATACCCATGCTCCTATGTGGTTATCAGGTCACCCTTTACCCACTGATGGAATTGTTAATCGAACTGCGTGCGCTCACTGGAGTGGAAATTGGTGCTTATGGTCAACATGTTCAAATTAAAGCTTGCGTGGCGGTACCATGTCTACAAATTTAACAGAACCCCAGTTTGCTCTTCACCTATGTTTACAGGTAAATTCTCATAAATATTCATCATCAAGTATACAAAAGACATTCACCTCTTACCCATTGAATGAACCGTGTTACATTCTAAAAGATTTTCCTTCCCCCCATGTTTTGGTAGATCCAGCCACAGTGTCAAACTCTCAACATGTGCAGCAGATGAAGAAACTAAATGGGATAATGGAACATACAAATGTCAATGCAAAGAAGAACATAAGTGCCCGGTAGGTGCATCAGAATTGTCTTAGTGACATTGTAACTGTGGCTATACAACACATGCATATTGCCAGAATATTACTGTATAAAAAATACATTGGAGTGTTGAGTTCCTTAATGAAAATATTAAAAGAATTATATTGTGGTAGATGAATTCTTGAATATTGGCACCTATTCTTAAATTGGTTGCATTGCAGCATTGTGATATGAACCAATACCGCCATTGTAAAATGCAGAATAGTTAGAACAATGGGGAAGCTAACAGAAAACTTTGTATTGGTTGCACATCAACCTGTGCAACATGTTTCAGAACTCATTCAGAAAGCATGTTCTGTTGTGTTGCACATGTGACCTATGGAAAAACACTAGGGGCATATTTAGTAAAAGCTTTGTGACTTTACATCTCTATTTTGCCAAATTCATAAATCAATTCAAAAGTAGTGATAACAGGCAGCGAAAAGTCATTACCGCCACGATCGCCGTTTGCTTATCGCCGTGGTAGCCGATCAATGTATTTATAAAACGCCAATAAGTGGTTTCCTGTGTTAAGTTCAGTCTGAGGTGGGGAAAACACACAAGTACCCATATATGTAGCCTGCCAGTGGGTCTTGGAAAGGTGTCAGTACATTGTTGAATGTTTCTCAATACTAAGGGTCCAGGGGGGCGGGGTGTTAGTGTATTTTCCTGCCTTTACTCTAATATTATCAGCGATTTCCGGTTTTACCACTTGCAACCATTTTTTCTTTTTGCCGCGACACCGGACTTAACGCAATGATCATGTGTCATTGGCACATATTGCATATCAATACTTTTCATGCTAAAGCAATATGCTTTATAAATATGGCAAAACAATATCTTTATTTGTGCGATATCTTGCAATAGCGAAATGGCAAAAATAGAATCGTTTATAAATATGCCCCCAATCCCACCCACAATAGGTTAAAACCTATATGGAAAAATATACATTTTATTTAAATATGAAAGAGCATATCAGTGACTATATTAAATATGTTGTCATTAGCTGGAAGGTAACAGGTAGATAGAAGCGCAGGTGGAGATTTATTTGTGGACAAACAGAAAATGGGTAAAATAACATTTTATTTTGATGGAAAGGTTTTATAGGCCAAGTTTAATTTTGCATATGGGTTTTTATTGTTTCAAGCTTTATCACTCCCCTTAAAGGTCTATCTAGTATTTTCCCCATCACCATTTAAGTTGTGTTATTTGATAAATAAATAAGTAAATATTAAATATTCCCCTAATTTATTTAATTTTATATTTTAATCAACCCAAGTGCACTTCCAGGTGCACTGGTTCAATGTATTTCAGTTGTGTGAGAGGGGATTTTAGCTGCCAGTAGGGTAGACCAATATCTATTCTAATATCTAATGAAGAGGACAACTTACCAAAAAAAAAATGCAATCACAATGTGCTTTATACAAATATAGGGAAAGGATTGGGTAATCCTACTCCTTTCTGCTGTCTTCCTTTGTATAGAGAAAAACAGCAGAATTGGGGGTGCGATTACCAAACTACTCCTATATTATAAAGTACAAAATGATTGTTTTTCCATTTTGTGTATAAAAGTCCTTATATTATTTAAACAGGAACTTGCATTTTGTGCTTTTTGGATTGAATCTATTTAAATCTATTTAGATTAAGAAGAAGGTGATTTTAAAATGGTGTTTTTTGGGAACTTAAAGGAACACAAATAACAAAGTTTTTATTTAATGTCCAAGTTTCTTTTCTATAAATTGACTGGATCGGCCCTGAATAAGAAAAAAATTGTTCATGTTACAATGTGAATTTTAAGTTCTTTCAGATCTTCGCCCCGAGTTGTCATGTGGGCCCATGCTATGAAAGCAACGTTCCGTAAATGCCAGCTGAAAACATTGAATATTCACATTGAAAACATCATGATCAAAAACAGTAGCTGTTTCCTTTATCAGGACGACAAAATCAACAGCCAATTTCTGTGTATCACCTCTCCAAATAGGAAAATGTGGGATGGAGTTAACAGTAGGTGCCATATTTTCATAATTCTGCAACAACTAAGCTGCTTCATTCTGTGGAATGGTGACTGCCAGGATTTTGGCCACTAGCATTGGATAAATACATTATGTCTGCCTTTCTAAAATTGCACATTTCCGCTTGCATTTTATCTTTAAACAAATGTGCTAGAATCCCATAAATGCTGTGTTTGGGTTAATATATTATTGGAATTGAAATTGATATGGAATGTCACAGGACGCCTGGTGAGGTTGAGGAAGTAAAGCAAACAAGGCAACACAATTGGGGGGAGCTTTATACACACCGTATCAAGGACAACTTATCTACCAAGAACCACTGTCCTTGGGATGCAGTCCCTGCAATCTCTTGGGCTCCACCTCTTGATGCTGGGCAACTGCTGGCATCTCCTAGGCTGCTGAATCCTTCCTGGCTCCTGGATCCCTTTCTCTTTAGCTAAGGGAGGGGTAGTGCGTTACCGTGCTTATTTATTGCATTAGCATATCCTAGCTCTGTTTCTTGTTAGCTTTCCTTTCTGGCAAGCCTAGTCTGCTTCCTCCTGCAGACTAGCCTCCTGTATCCCTTGATCTCAAGCTAAGGGGCAGGATAGTGTTAATAAGCTGTTAGCTACAGGATACTGCCCCAGCATGGATCCTAGCTCTTCCTTTGACTATGTGGTTTCCCCTTGTGGACTAAAGCTGCTTTTCTATTCCCTTTTAAGTGCAAAAGACCAACCTTTAACCAGAAGCCAATCATCAGACTTACTAGACACAACAACAATGCAATTATTAACTCAAGCCAACTGTATAGTCAAGCCGCACCACATAAATAAGTTTACGACAGGCAGTCCCAGGATTTTGGGCCATTAAGCCATCTTGTGGTTAATACTAATCAATTCCCAACAGTGTGTTTGGTACATTTTACATAGAGATTATTTACATAGGGTATAACACTGGGAGAGGTGGTGCCTGGATGAAAACATGTTGTATTATTTATTAAAGACTGGGACCACTTTTGCCTTACATAGCATTTATATTTAATATTACAAAAAACCCTGGTGCTCCGTCACATGAATAAAAGATGCCAAAATAGTAATATAATTCAATTCCGTAAATAGTTTATTTAAAATTATTTTAATTAGAAAATCACATGTTTAACAATAAAGGGACAGTTCAGTGGAAATTATCATATTTGTTAAATTGTTAGTTTGTGTAATGCCTTCTTAGTATTCTACAAATTCTCTCCATTTTGAAAAATCAGTTGATTTCATACCCTTTGATGTTCCCTGCTGTTGACATTAGAGCTGACTTTCAGGTTCTAACGGTCCTTCTTTTTCCTTGGAAGTTTCCTAACAGTATCTACTGATTGGCTGTTGGATGGGTCAAGATGCTCCGCATCTCTACTGAGCAACTGAATCAACCCAGGCGCTGGGTCAAGGGCAAGACCATAACGGTCTCTACTAGGGGTCCTGCAAACAGGAAGTCAGTATTTCGGTTGAATTTATTTATACACAGACACAATGCTGAATTGGCAGGTTAAGGTCATGGGATGAAAAAATACTGCTCTTTTTTCTAAAAAAATACATGTATTGCACTGAACTTCCCTTAAGTTATATCAATTATTATACAGCCTAATAGCAATAATCTTGCCATTAATAACATGGCTTAAGCAAAGATCATGTGGAACCTATTTATTTCATTGATAATATAGTTTACTAAAACACTTGTACCCTTTAGCTTCTCCTTTTGAGAAATCAGACATTTATTCAAGAATCAGTGTCACTTTCTAACTTTTTTGGCTGTAGATTCACTTCATTCTCAGCCAGGCATACTGTAGTACTAAGATAGAATACTTACAGTCATTTCCTGCATAGTTTGACCAAAAACAAAAAAGTAGCGTGAGAGCCTTCAGCAGGTTAAATGCAAACATTTACTTTATGCAGTGGGGGGCAAAACCACGTCACTTATAAAAACACGCTGTACTTTTCAATGGAAATGAGTGGTGTCATCATAAGGGAAGAAGAACTGAGTGTGAATCTGCTGTGTACTTATAAGCTCGACCTGTTAGTCAGTCTAAACACAGCCCTGCATCCAGTTGCCAGGTATGATAAACACACACACTGTATGAATTAGTTAATATTATTTCATTAACAAACTGCATCAATGTGGATTTTTCCTGTCAGTGTTTCTGACACATTCTCTCTGGTCAGTGTTTTCAATCTGTATGAGCATTAAAGGGCATGCCCACCCCCAAAACTATCATTTCCCCCACTACTGGCCCCACTGTGTAGTGTAGTAAAATCCTTACCTTACATCCCAGCTCCAAATGGTTGCCCTGCTATGCCCCTCAAAATACCCAAAACTGGCCACCAGGAGCCTGGCAGAGTCCATATAGCACTGTCTCTCCTCCGGGAGAATTTTGCCATGAGCACTGCAGCCCTCCCCCTCCCTCACCCTCCCTACCTCTCCCACCCGTTTTGATTGGGGGAGTTTCTGCTACAACTTTATAAGCTGTCGGGGCTGGGAATGGAGACCTACTATATAACAAAAGCTTTTAAAAGGGGTGGACGTGCCCTTTAAATAGGGCAGTAAGGAATTTGTTAAAGGAATTATAGATAAAAATCATTCTCAGGAATGTCAAATTTTTGTATTATAAGGCGCAGTAGTGGGCAAACCTGCTGACATTTTTGTGTTTTTTCTGCCATGGACCATTCATTTGTGTTTAACATTAGAGCATAATGTCAGTCACAATATGATCTGCCCAGACTGTATGGGAAACTCTGCAAGTGCGTTGCATATTGTGTGGCCATGCACGAGACAATGCTGCCAAAATTACTGTTGCAGAAGACACTTTAACATGTGTACAGACACTCCCTAACGTTGTTTATCAATCTGTCATACTGGAGTACTAAACAATGTAGGTGGACAATTTCTTTGTTCTCTCACTTACTGGGGATGTGTTTCTCTTGGTTGTTCCCCAATCCCTTATAACAGAACAGGATGCTTGGCTACTGCCTAGACGCCTGTCTATATGGAGACCTTGAGATGATAATCCTAAGCAATAATTCTTTTTTAGAAGCTGCCTAATGGTGGCCATAGATGCTACTATCGGATTGGCCGCCAATGTTTTTTTCCAACTGTTCCTATAGGAAAAAATATTGCCCGATCGTTGGCCAATTGTACGTCCGTACTGTCTATGACCACCAACTTTTTGCCAAAATCAGTTGAAAAATGGATGGCACGTATCAATAATCAGCCTGTATGCCTGGGATCATTGTGTTTTAACATGAACTTCTCCTTTACACTCTCTTCTTGAACTGTTTTGCACCTGTCTTGTCAATATATACAGTAGATGTAGCTAATGTATCTTAAGTGACTTCTTCCTAAAAAAATTTAAAGAAGTTCCAGCAATGGCTGTGAGTATATGGTATATACTTACAGGGAGATTCAATTAATGTTCTTATCGTTTAAAATGGTGCTAATTTTGCCCCAACCAATCAGAACTTATGTAACATTTATGTAACATCTGATTGGTTGGGGCAAAATTAGCACCATTTTAAATGATAAGAACTTTTATTGAATAACCCTGTTAGTTTATATAACTTTATATAATGGATTCCAATTGATATTGTGTAGATAAACTGAAATCAAAGACAACAATTCTATGCAATGTGTGAAACAAACAATAAACCGAATTCCTTCTTATGCTTTGCAGCTCTACAAATATCAGCATTGGAGGAACAGGACAGTTCACTGCATATATGGCTCTGTACAGAGAAAGCAACTTCCTATCAGTATATGAAGGACCAGAAGTTGTATTGTCAACCAGCTCTGTTCTTTACATTGGAATCTTTTTAGATGGTCCAGATTCATCTCAATATGCAATGGTAATGAAGAACTGCTATGCCACTCCATCAGACAATGCAGAGGATCCTGTTAAATACTATATCATCCAGGACAGGTAGAGTTACATTAATATCTCTTGGCATGTAATAGGCCCATAATAATGCTTTTATAGGTGTATTTAAATCTACATTGGGTTATTGGTACAGTTCAGTGCATAAGCTAATACTTATAATGGGGAATTAATAGATTGTGGACATTTAAAGGCACACTAAACTGTGTTTTTTTAAGTAAATGAAATCTGTTTCTATTATTCACAGGAAGGTAAGAACGCTTATTCCCACCTCCCTGTGAATAATAAAACTCCTAAGGAACACTGCAACACTTACCTTACTAGTGCTCTACTTGCAGCTCCTTCTCAGTTGTCAGGCGCACTGTCCCGATCGCTCGCCTATCTTTCAAGATGGAGTTATACTGTGTGCATGCCACTACCAAGATTGTCAAATGTACAATATGGTACAAGACAGGACATGCACTAAGTATAACTCCGGTATATCAACATCATCTCTACCCTATATAGGAAGGAGCTATCTGCAAATAATGACTAATGTACAGACTCCTCACATATACCATCAGTGTTCAAAGGGATACCATATGGGCAGTTAGTCCGCATTAGGAGAAACTGCGTTCTCAATATATTTTATGTTATAACATAATATATAATTATTATAATTAATTAATTATAATAATTATATATTACGTTATAACATAAAATATATTGAGAAGGGTCCGAGGAGGACCGAAACGCGTTGATGTTTTGCACAATAAAAGCATTATAAGAAATCCCAGAAGTGCTCCTCTCTTCACCTTTATGTATATCCTAACTAGGAAGCACCTGGGTTGTTGATTACACGGCCGATGCGAGTGCCACTCCCACGCCAATTTGTATGTGTATATATATATATATATATATATATACAACAATCAGAGAAAGGTACTGCACACCTTATATCTTCATCTACCTGGTGCTTGTGTGGAGGAGATCGGCTGTATTACTCCCAAATATCCAGAGAACCAGTTTCACACCGCACACAGGTTTTAATCTTCAGCTTTCTTTATTTCACATTAGCACATGTAAAGCGTACAACGTTTCGGGGTTGGCACACCCCTTCCTCAGGTACAAAACGGCTATCACATGTGATCCAATCCCATATCCCTAATACCCTCCCCCACAGGATCTGACATCAATAGTCCAACCTATTAACCCCGTATACCATAACCATTCACCCTAAAGTACCTTTAAAATTACTCTCTTTTTTTGTTTTTTTATTTTTTTATTATTTTTTATTATTAAGGAAGATATGCATGGTTCCTTTCAACTTTAATATTTATAGATAATGATACAAATCGTAGTATCTATTGAGACCCAAAGGATGTAATCTTTGTAGCTGGTGTACCCACCAGACTTCTCTCCTTTTTAATTTTAACACACGGTCACCTCCCCTATCTCCCAGGGGAACTACCTCTAATATTCTATATTTTAAATCATTTTCCGTATGTCCCAGCTCTCCAAAATGTTTAGGTACCGGTAATCTAATTTCTTTTTTTCGAATGCTGGAGCGATGCTGAGATATTCGGGACTTTACCATCTGTGTGGTTTCTCCCACGTAGATGAGACCACACGGACACCACAAGGCATATACCACATATGAAGAATCACAGGTGCAAAATTCTCTATTTTTATATTCCTTGCCTGTCCGTGGGTGCTTAAAAAAGGGTCCCTTGACCACAAATCTGCACTGCACACAATGTAGGCACGGGTACATCCCACATCTATTGGACCTCATAATGTTACTCTCATCATTTTTCCTGAAAGTGGCTCTCACCAAACGGTTACCTATAGAGAATCCCTTGCGATAGGAGATGAGTGGCGGTGATTTAAATTCCTCAATCTCCGGATATGATTCACTTAGCATATGCCAGTTCTGTCTGATCACCTTATTGACAAGATTGCTGCCCACCACATAATCTATAATTAAGGGGATTCTCCTTTTCTTAATGTTAGTTTCTTTTGGTGTATACCCTTCAATTCTTTCTGCTTTTAGTGCAGCTCCCTCCAGGAGTTTAAATGAGTACCCCCTCTGTCAGCCAATTTCAAGTGCATCTGTTTATGTTGCACCCTCCTAATTGTGACCTCGTCGGAATCGAATCTCTTGGACATGGGGCTGGATGAAAGCTCCCATATGCAAGAATCTGATTCCGATCAGTGGGCTTCATATACAATTCAGTACTGAAACCTTCATCATTTTTAATTTTCACATCCAAAAAGTTGATCTCAACATCATTAAATTCTAAAGAAAACCTGATCTCAGGATGAACTTTATTAACTTGTTCATGGAACTGGCGTAAAGATCCAACGTCGCCCCGCCATAAGAGGAAGACATCATCTATATATCTCCACCAGGCAAGGCAATGCCTGGTGAAGGATGTTAAACCATAGATGTAGTCTCCTTCAAGCCAAGCCATGAAGGCATTGGCGTACGACGGAGTGACGTTGGATCCCATCGTTGTCCCTCTCATTTGCATGTAGTACGACTGATCAAACCTGAAATATGATCTGTGTAATATCAATCTCAAGCACTCAATAAAAAAATCAACTTGTGCCTCAGGGTAACCTCCACACCTCTCCAACAACCGGTGGCAAGAAGCCAACCCGTCCCTATGAGGTATGGACGTGTACAAAGATGACACATCCATAGTGGCCATAATGATATTCCCCCAATCATCACATTTAATATTTTTTAATATCTTTCCAAGAAATGAGATGTATCTCTAAGATATGCTTGCGTGCCCATGTACCAAGGGCGCAAGAATCCCATCCAGCATGGTGGCCATAGGACTGAATACAGAACCTATGCAAGCAACAATAGGTCTCCCGGGCGGCTGGACGGGATTCTTGTGCACCTTGGGCAAGGCATACAAGACCGGAGTGATGGGGTGATTAACAGTTAAAGTAGCCTTTAAATCCTCAGAGATAATGCCAATTTTAGTGACACTAGATAAATATACATCAATTTCTTTTTTTATGTCCCCTAAGGGATCTCTCTCAATTTTACAGTATACCTTTGTGTCCCCCAATTGGCTTCTTATCTCCTGGAGATAATAATCACTGTCCATTATCACGATTGCACCCCCTTTGTCGGAGGGTTTAATCGTGATATTGGACCTGCATTTCAATGTTTCTAATGCTTGATATTCCATCATACTAAGATTTTGTATCCTAGATAAACAATCAATTTTTTCTAAAGCTGAACTCATATCATGCTTAACTTTATTAACATAACTTTCAATCCCAACATAAGTAGTAGGCGGCACAAAGTTACTTTTAGATCACATTCCCACTGATTGAGTTGTTAATTTGTTCAGCCCTTCAGCGTATGTCGCCCCAGGTATAGGGGGTTTGTGTAGAAAATGTGCTTTTAATCTTAAGCGGCGAAAGAAGGAGTACAAGTCAATGTCCAATTTGAAGGGGTCCAGTTTTGTCACCCAATCCCTTGGATAGCACAGTAAGCTCAGATGCAGTTAGACTTACTTTAGACAGATTAATGACAGCTACTTCCTCCTGGGACGCAATTCTCGTCTCGGTTGAGGCTCCCTCCGATCGCGGTTGGGGCCTGCGTCTTCCCCGCCTACACGGTCTCCTACGGGTCCGGAAAAGAGCGTCCCCGTTTCTCTCTCCAACTCTTAATTCCGGATCTGAACGTCAATGGCGTAATCTTGCCGGACGTTCCCGTGTCTCGCGAGACCAGTTGTACACGTGACCTCGCTCGTAATCCTCCTCGTCACGGGCGAACTTTGTTCTTTTGAAGTCCTCCCCTTTCCTCCTATAGGTCAACATCCGTTGTTGACATCAAAAACAAAAAAATAAAAAAACAAAAAAGAGAGTAGTTTTAAAGGTACTTTAGGGTGAATGGTTATGGTATACGGGGTTAATAGGTTGGACTATTGATGTCAGATCCTGTGGGGGAGGGTATATAGGATATGGGATTGGATCACATGTGATAGCCGTTTTGTACCTGAGGAAGGGGTGTGCCAACCCCGAAACGTTGTACGCTTTACATGATTTTCACATAAATGGCCTCCTTAAAACCTCCTTGAACCAGTCACGTTCCTTTGCCAGGTTAAAGAGAGGTGTTAAGGAGGCCATTTATGTGAAAATAAAGAAACCAAGCCTAAATAGAGGTGGGGGGGTTCGACACCATCTGTCTGCCATGTACAATGCTGTTTTGACACCTTACTCTGGGCGTTCCTATAACACCTCTTAGCCACTACTTAGCCCTTAACACCTGGCTGTGATATGCTAATTGGGATTTTCCAGGGTACATAAGTGCCACAGATTCTTGTACAAGTCATTCTGAATTGAGAAAGCCAGTCGGATGACTAGCGAAACGTCTTCAAGAACTAAACTTCAAGTCCGGTTGATCTAATTGAATACAACAGATATACCATGACCTGGATGAATGAGAACCTTCACAAGCATATTCTAAAGGTTATCTTTTTGGGGGGGCGAAGCTTGGAGACACATGGGGTAGGACGTGTTTTCCTTTTGCTCCGGCGCCATCGTATCAACCGAGGCTAATAAAAGATCACTAAACAACCAATAAGCTGAAAATATATGTTCCACTTGCTGCCGATACCCAGATGACCAGACCTAAAGTGAATAAATCGAGCGGATCAGCAAAAAAGCTCGAGCAATTTGCCTGGAAGGGCCAAATGGAGGCCCAGGCCTCCATGCCACCCTCACTGCAGAAAGATAAACCACCTGCCTCCTTACGCACCAGCTGCAACCACCAAGAGGTGACTCAAGCCAACCAACCTCCGCACTCAGAGCCCACGTTGTCCGATCTCAAGCTGCATCTAACAGGCGCCATACAGGAGTCGCAGTGCTCACTGGCTACTATGATAGAGGAAATGAGGTCGGACATCTCGCTCCTCAGACACGACCTCCAGAAAATAAGGCACAGAGTTGGATAAGCTGAGGAGTGAGTGTACACGCTTGAAGACACTGTCCGACCACTTCCAGACTTAGTCGCCCAACTACAGCAGGAACTCCATACCACGAGGAGCAAGATGGACGACTTGGAAAACAGATCGCGTTGTCAGAATTTGCGATTTCTAGGGTTTGCGGTAGGTTGATACACAATCCCCAGCAACGTTCTTAGAAAACCGGATTCGCGCCAAACTGGATTACGGATGGCTTATCGCCGCAGTTCACGATCGAGCGGGCCCACCGAATCCCAGCTAAGGCCCCCATACCAGGGGCTCCACCGAGGCCTCTTATAGCACGTCTCTTAAACTCACGTGACAAAGACTGGATTCTTCTCCAAGCCCGCACAGCCCAGGACTTAACTCACGACAATGCCAGTATCCGTATCTTCCCTGATTACTCCCTGGAGCTCCAGAGACACAGGGGTACATTTGTGGAAGTCAAGAAGCGACTCCTAGCTGCTGGCCTTACCTACTCTATGGCATACCAAGCGCGTCTCCGAATAGCAGTAGATGGTAGAGTTCGGTTTTTCGACACTCCACAGGAGGCCTATACCTGGCTGGACTCCAGATAGAGGGTAAGACAGACAAAACTGCTCCCCCATACCACCCCAAGAGAGTTCCACAATTAAATGCATTACCTCCTCCCATAGACTGTGGGCCCAATGTTGATTATACAATTCTCGCCTTAAAGGCCGTGAGACATTCCAATCAGGCTGTTGGAAATATAAACAACCCTTGGAGTCCCTTCCCTGTGTACACTACTGGAAAGAAATCCCTGTTATTGAAAGACATATGTATATGCACTCCAACAAATCACTCTGTATTCTTCCGAATATATAACAATTAATGGTCCTACCAAAATAATTTAAGTCACTAACTCTATTCTACTTTGGGATATTACCTTCCTGGAAATTTTAACTTAATACCGAACTATTACAAGTTATGCTCTCCCTTATCTGGAGATACCCACAGGGATGCTTACTATGAAAACCATAGATGCTCCAAAGGACCATTCCAGCTATGCCACGAGGGAGATAGTGAATCTCACTCAAATCAGGACTGGAACCTTAAACTATATAACTTTAACACATGGAAGGAATACTGCTTCACCTCTCCCCAAACTAATAAACCCAAGCAAGACTATCCTGCAACAATATAAGTATACAGTATAATAGGAAATATTAGTATGTTAAATGCGGTCCATTCTACTTCTCAATCTCTCCTCCCCCCCCCCCTTTTCCCCTCTCTATCTGCTATCCCTATAAAAGATAAAAATAAAGCTATAAGAAATGTTTTGCCCCTTTGACTGGCCTTTATGCTAGTATTACAGTGTTTATCTAAATGTTGACTGTTCTTCTAATCTGCACCGGGAAAACAATATCGAATATATGGAACAGATGTCTCAGGTTTATAAGCTATAAAGAATGTCTATAGGAAAAACTCTTCTCACCTCATATTTCGCCTATCCTCCCTCTACCTTGTGTCTCCCCCTCTTCCCCACTACCTGGATGAGTAACTTAAATATTAGTGATATAATGCTTTTACCTGAAAAGTCGGATGTGTTTAAACACGCTGGAGATAAATAAGGTTATAAACATGCTGTATAGATGTCTATAGATCTTCGTGCAGCAATAACTATTAATAGGGCGAACTTTTACTTGTTTTGCTTGTATATAGGCTATACTTTCACCCTCTGTACAGCCTTTCTTAGGGCTTTTCATAGAATAGGAGGTATTTATTAATTATTTAGTAATAAATCTCAAGAATATTCTACTTCTACCTTCTGAGCTATCTCTGTTATTCTACCTGCTATCCCTATTGATAGATTAAGGTGTGAGTGGGCTTTTGAGAGGAGAGGGAGGCTCATTGGACTTTAATTCTGATATGAGGTGTTGATGTGGACTCACTCTTCCCTCCTGATTTTCTCCTATCTCTTCTGATCTATCCCTACCTGCTATCCCTTCTAATACATTGAACTCACAAATCGGGATGATATCTAATATCAATAAAACTGAGATTATACAAGTGTCCCCTTTAGTTAACATTGGGCTCTCCCCCTTTAAATCAACCGCCCAGAAGAAACAACACCCCCCCAGGAACTCGCTAACCCCTAGCACAGGAATGTATATTGCAAATACTTAGCTCTTTTTCTTTCTCTGTTGTTTAATACTGAATTATGATGGTACCGGAGGAGAGTCACAATACCCCTCCTCCACCTCGGCAGAAACTGCACTTTGTGCACCCCCACAAGTTACCAGGATTTCCTGAAGTTAAGGTTCCACGGGGACCCAGGATAGGCCTGGGTGTCTGTGAAAGTTTTTGTTTGTTTATTGTTAACCTGTTCCCCCCCTGTCCTAACTTCCACACTCCCTCCCTTTCTCAGGCTTCTCGACTCACAATTAAGAAATATATCCTACAGTACATAACCATCCAACAACCAGCAATAACACTCATCATACCAAACACAAATAGAAATGATTAGGCCACTCAACATTGTATCGTGGAAAGTGCGTGGCCTTAATGACCCACAAAAACGAATGGCTGTCACCACCCAAATCCGCACTACGCAAGCAGGCATAGTATGCCTACAGGAGACACACTTATTACCATCCAGCACACATTATCTACAAAAGCCATGGGTGAAGTGGTCTGCACACAGTACCCATTCAGTGTACTAAGGAGGGTCTCACTAATGATCAACAATAAGACACGCTTCAAGATACACAAACTCAAAACGGATTCAAGGGGTAGATTTGTATCTGTAGCACTAGACATCAAATCCATCCTCCATGTACTTGTTGGCATATACAACCCCCCCCCCAGCTACCCAACAACCACTCCGGTCAGTACTTCCCTTCATCCTTAAATACCCCCAGGCAAGACTAGTATGTATGGGTGATATTAATTATACTATGAACCCCTCCTTAGATAGACTTCCCCCTTATCCCTCCAATAAAACGACTCCACTACACAAATTGATAACAGAACTACAATGGGTGGACATGTGGAGGCACCACCACCCCACCCAAAAAGGATACACCTGCTACTCAACTACACTATCACGAATAGACTATGTATTCACAATCAAAAGAACTAGTCCACAGATAACGCAAATACTCCACCTCCCCAGAGGAACTTCAGATCACTCCCCGATATGTCTCACAATACAGTGTGGTACAGATGTCTCTCCGGCCAGGTTCAGAGGAATCCACCCCTTCTGGCTCACCCTTTCCCCCCCATGGACCACATTCCAGATTGAACTATATTTTTTACTGAACCACTCGCCTGTTTCCCCACTAATACAGTGGGACACACACCCTGAGGGGACACCTCAACAGCACCATTAAATATATAAAGCGCAAAACATCCCAGTCTGAAAGTGAACTATCAAACGCCTCGCAGAAGCTGAAAATAAATACAAACAAACATTATATAATACTGCTATCAGGGAAACAAAGCAAAGGAAAATGTTCTTCAATAAGATTTCATATTTTGAACACGGAAATCAATCAGCCAAACTTCTTGCTCAGCTAGCACATGGCCAAGGAGACACTAATAGCATTTTAGCAATTGAAGACCCCAATGGTAATATAGCCACAAATACACCAAACATTTTACAAATATTTACACAATTTTATCAAGAGCTATATCAGTCACAACTCACCATAACACTTCCTCAAACTTGGAACCCAACTAGACGCAGAAATTACAATAACAGAAGTAATGGCAGCAATAGGGGAAATGTCAAATGGTAAATCTCCTGGACCAGATGGCATACCCATCGAAATATACAAAAAATACAATGAGCAGATTCTACCCCAACTTTTCCAACTAATACAACACATAATCGAGCATCAACCTCTCACACCTTCAATGTATGAGGCCCACATCACACTAATCCCTAAACCTGGGAAAGACACATCAGACTGCGGGTCATACAGCCCCATCTCACTGCTCAACACCGATTACAAAATATTTTCCAAAATTCTTGCGAACAGGTTGAAAAAAGTGATATCACAAATTATACACCCAGATAAAACTGGATTCATACCAGCCAAATCTACATCAATCAATATCTGGAAAACACTTATCCATTGCCAGGTCGACCACGACAATGCCGGGTCACATATAATGCTTTCTCTAGATGCCCAAAAGGCATTTGACTCAGTCGAATGGTCATACCTGTGGCAATGTATGTACAAATTCGGATTTGGCTCTAAATACATCAAATTGACTCAGCTTCTATATACTCAACCCAGCGCTGCAATTCTAGTTAACGGAACACACTCTACACCCTTCACCCTCCATAGAGGTACTAGACAGGGATGCCCACTCTCCCCATATTTATTTGCCGTCGCTAAAGAGACCCTCGCAATACAACTTAGAGCAAATCATTTCATCAAAGGTTTACTCTAGGTGCCCAACGTTCCATTATACTTCAAACAACCCAATACACATATGCCAACCCACATATGAGAAGCCTCCTTACAACCCCGTTCTTTAAGCTACCATATTATGAATGTATTCAATTGAACTATATGTAATCTATTATGTAATATAGTGTAAACCAAAGTATACATCAATCTGACAATTTATACCGAAACTGAAATGTCAACTAAATAGCGAGATATCTCCCCTTATTCCCTCACCCCTCTTCCCCAATTGTGGCTAGCCCTCTTTTTCATTTTTAATCTAAATTTGTATAAATTCTTAAGTGTAAGAATGTATGTCAAACTGTTAATGGACTGTTCACTTATAGCATTAATACATGCCGAATTGATGTATATTACTGACTTGCCTACATAAATAAAATATCAGGGAAATTCAATAAAAGTTCTTATCATTTAAAATGGTGCTAATTTTGCCCCAACCAATCAGATCTTAACATTTGAAAGCTAACATCTGATTGGTTTTGGCAAAAATAACACAATTTTAACCGATAAGAACATTTATTGAATAACCCTGTATGTTTAAAATAAAAAAAAGTTTATCTGTTCAATATACATTAATCTAATCTATGTGATAATTATGTGTACATGATTTTGAGTATTCCACATGGTAATGAAATGTTGTATCCCATGGCTCCTCCCAATGTGGTTTTAAAATGGTGGGAAAGTGGCGTGTGAAGTATCGCGATGAGTTAGTACACCCTTGCATGAAACCTGTTACGTTCCTCCTGTATGGGGTGTTTATGAAATTAAGCTGCTTTCTGTTATCTGCAACTGAATACCATAGTTATTTTAGTGGGTGTGTATGCTGAGTTCACAATTCGTATTTGTGTGGCCTGGGACACGCAGCACCTGGCCTAACAGCTTCAGACAATGAGCTTACTACTCTACTTAATTGTCTGTGCTGTACCTTAAAACGTCAATACCAAAATGCTAAAAGTCTAAAAGGGCTCATGCACGAAATTATAACCCCATTATTAGTGGTGCCTAATGGCAAAATCAGACATTATAATAGTCCAATTACGTTATCAGACATGGAGGACATTTTTGTCAGTGGTTAGAGAACCTTCCTAGGTGAATTGGCTGTTAACTGTGGTTGGTTGTTCTGCATTTTGGTTTTGTAATTGACATAAATAACTCATATCTATATTATCAACCATTTTCATTTTTTAATTAATTGTTTTGACTTACAAATGTTATTCTAATTTGTAATGTGTAGCTGTCCTAACAAACAAGATTCGTCTATAAATGTAATGGAGAACGGAATGTCCAGCAAGGGACGCTTTTCTGTACAGATGTTCAGATTCCTTGGTGGCTACAAACTTGTTTACATACACTGTCAGATAACCTTGTGTGATCCCAAGTCTGGACTCTGCGTACCTGTGAGTAAAAATAGCTTCTGCCTGCTTATGAACACAACTGTAATGTTGGAAAATTCTTACGCCTGCACGGCCACACTTCTCATGCAATCACACCCGATTGAGCATGCAATTACAGTGTGATTTGCATGCTATTTCTGTGCATTTGTGCATGCGATTTCTCCTTTTGAGATACGAAAGCGCATGCGATTGCGCATAAAAATGGTGATTGCATAAGATTGCGTATTGCAAACAGATGCGCAATCACATCGCACCCGAAATGGCGCGATTTCGGACCATTGCCACGATTGCAATTTTATTACAAAATCGCACAGCTAGTGTGGCCTAGCCCTTAGACTGTTCTCCAGTGCCAGATTTCAATGGTGTGGTTTAGTTTTTCTGCCTTTTTTTCCAAATGTCTCTTTTTCACCTAAATTTTTTCTGGTGTGACAGTTACAGTTAGAGTCCTGCGCGGGTCTAGTTTTCCAGTCCCGCGTCTAACCCGGCCCCGCTTTTCTATCTGCTTCATACCCACGACCCGACCTGACCCGCAAGATTCAGACCTGAAATCCAACGACCCGCTTTTAGTCTTTCTTCCTAAAATTTGTTCAGGGAAGTTTAAAAAAGTCTAAAAGTTAAAATAAATATTTTATTCGTAACCAAAAATGTTCATAGAAACAAACCTACCATACCACTAAAATATATAGCAGGGGTCTTCAACTGTCAGGCATCCAAATGTCTGAAAACTACAACTCCCAGCATTCCCTGGATGCCTTCTGATATTGTAAGTGCTGTAGTGGAATGCTGGGAGTTATATTTTTCAAACAAATGTAGACCCACAGCTAGGAGATCCCTGGTATAGAGTGCAGTGTACACTTTATATAATATCCCTACTGTGTATAACTACCTAACCATGGGCCTCTACTGTTCCCTACTATCTACCCATATGCCTCTACTGTCCCCTACTACATACCCATGGGCTTCAGCTCAATTTAAATCTTTATCTGCAACTATTTTCTTGTTGATCTGTGACCAGATAGGTAACCAGTAGTTATCCAGCTAGTTTAAAAACTATAAATCCCAGCATTCACTCTATAATCAAGGAATGCTGGGAGTTAGTTTTCAAACATCTGTTGATCTGTCCTGCATAATATACATTTTACTCTCCACCCACTGTGTAAACATGCATTATGGGAGACAGTAAAGTTACAATGAGCAGGTCCCACAACAGAGGATTATGGGTAAGGAGCAGGTGGAGCTACAGTGAAACATCTACACCTATACATGGGTATAGATAATTATTCTATGTTTTGAAAACTACAACTCCCAGCATTCCCTGTTTGCACTCTGTTGTTTTTCAATAATTGGGAGTTTTAAATGTCAATTATTTGGAGGTCCACATACCTGCTGTAGTTATAGCTGTACCTCATCAAGTGGCAGATTGTTATTATCATCACTAGAATCATCCATATCCCATAGATCATTATGGCCAGAAGGATTTACAAATACCAATGAAATCACGTCATCTGTTCCCATGCAGACACTTGGCTCTGGTCTCATGCATGGGTGCAGGTGCTGATAGAAGTTTGTTACTTTATTCTATGGGAGATTGTTACTACTTTGCTGGCTCTGACTTCTGCTAGTTAAACCAAGGTCAGAAGTTTAACCCCTGCCTTTCCAGTCACTCCAGTATTAACTACTGTAACTAGAGTCCTACATTGGGTTGAGTACACGCGGGTTACCCGATTTGCGGGTCGGGTTCGGGTAACCCTAATTGAGTTTGAATTGGTTGCGGGTCGGGTTTGGGTTCTACTATATATCAGTAGATTTATATGGACTCAACAATTCCAATGAGATACATGAATGAAGCCTTCATGCCCATATAACAGCAGTCAGCTTTGCATGTTTTGGTGCAGCATTTATTCTTTTTTTTGTTGTTGCTTATAAGGGCATGAAAACTAATTTATTTTTTTATAATTTCAGTATTGCTCAGGAATCAAGTCTCTAAAGGAATCTATAAGATATTCCTTGAAAGTTGGCCCGATACGAATTAATGGTATGTTGCTAATAATACAAACTAATATACTGTATGATGTATATTTTACTTAAAACAAAAAGGTCATACTGCCTACCGTGATAGAATCTTTTCTTGATTTCTTTACGCAGGTAACCCCACCTCTGGCACTGTTGGTAAGTATAAGTTTAATATATAAGTTTTATACTTCAAGTTATTAAAAAAAGTTCCACTTTATGTATGTGGTTTGTTGCAAATAATTTCTCTATTTCTATGTAGTATTTTGTCTGTTATATTAGATCTTTGTTTTCATCCTTCCATATGTACTTACAACATTCAAGGACTTTCATTAATAGGCATGGTGGGATGGAATAATATGTCCATAACAGGACATCTTGTCACTTTTACTTCTAGAATCAGTTATTGAACATGCATATGGCGATTGTGTTACAACTCTGTTATGCAGCACAGCCTTCTTAAAGAAATAGTTCACTGAAAATGTAACTATTCCTTTAAGATGGCTTCCTGCTTCAAATTTAACTATAGCGCGCAGGCACGTAATGCACGCTATAGTTAAAGTGAAACCGGAAGTGATCGGGACCTGCCACTTCAGCCAGCGGTGGATCGCGAGTAAGGTAAATGTCCTCTCTTCGTTCCAGGCTCCTTCACAATTGATTCAAGAACGAAAGGTAAGACATAGGTTTACTTCCTGTTCTTTAATCAATGCATTAAAGGAAAAGTTCACATTATACTAAAAGTCTTTATTTAGGGTGGAGATACCCTTTAAACATGCACAAATGCAATAAAAGTTGCATAGGTATTTCTTACTGAGTGGTGCATCCTAGTCATTCCCACAGTAGGCCAAGATGTCCACCAATACATTGCTGTAATTCTCAACACAAGGCACATTAACAACAAGCCTACACCGCAGTTCTATGCAAAACGTTTGTTTACATATGAATCCCCAATATTATTTTTTTATAAATTTTTAGACCCTTATTAAAGGGCATGTCCACCCCCAAACCTATAATCCCCCCCACTACTGGCCCCATCATGTAGTGTAGTTTAATCCTTACCTCACATCCCAGCTCTATATGGTTCTCCTGTAGACCCCCCCAAAGTCCCAAAAACTGCCCACCAGGAGGGAGCAGAGTCCATATAGGACTCTGCCTCCTACCTGGCTCCGGGAGAAGTTTGGCATGCGGGTGCAGCCCTCCCCCTCTCCCCTCCCTCCTCTCCCTCCCGTTTTGCTATCCCTCCCCCTAGCATCAAACCCCTTGCCCATGTAATAGAATAGGTTCCCCCAGCCCCAACCGCAAAAACATAATTTTAAGAAAGTCCCCCGAACTCTACTTACCTTCCCTCTCTCCACCGGCATTCTGAGAAGCCGGCAGCCGCGTCCGTGATTGGCTGCCTCTCAGCCAATCAGGACGCGGCTGCCGGTCCCGCCCCCTGCTTGCAGTGTCTTGCAAGCAGAAGGCCGGGCGTCGGAGGAGAGAGGGAAGGTAAGTAAAGATCTGGTCACTTTCTTGAATTATGTTTATGGCGGTTGGGGCTGGGGGAACCTATTCTATTACTGGCAGAAATATGTTAATAAGGGTGGACATACTCTTTAAAGTTACCGTTCTTAGATGTACCTTCTCTCTCACTAGGGTACCAATTAAACCATCCCGCACAATATACAATACTTACTACAGTTCTCCTTAGAAAGCAAGCTTTTTGGAAAAACGTTAGGAACAATTTATTTAGTTAGAAATCTTGCCTAATAGAAATCAACGGAAAGAAGCATACCCATTGTAGTGTATAGCAAATTTAATCAGTTTACAACAATTTGGGGGGTGTTCTCCCTTCTACTCAGCAACTCTAATTTATGGAATATATTTTATACTGGAGCCAGAACAAATATGCACAGTATTTCATTATACAGTATGTTTTATAGTCAAAATAAATGCATCCCATGCCTGGGTAACAAGTCAATTCTTATATTTTTTTCAGACAAACTCCGCATTGGTCTCTTCTTGTACCTCTTTACTTCTCATAGCGAGAACCTTGTTTGAAACACACCAGTAGTTACATGAGTTTAATACTTTGCTTTATTGACGACCAACATAAAAGGTATTAAATATAACAGTTTGTGAATATTATAACAATACGTTGAAATTCCTGGTTGGTTGACTCATTTCTAATTGTACAAATATCAAACATGTATATATGGCATAATTTTTAAATAAAGTAAAATAAACAAAACCAAAGAATAGACTGAAATCTCAGTCAGCTATAATAAAATTTAACACATATTGATTTTGTTTGTCTTGTTTCTAACATTATAAACCTTTGAGTCACTATACAATAAATTGTAGTTTGATCCCATATTAGGGGTCCATAGTTATTGTTTGCCCAGGGAGGGAAGGGGGTAGACAGATAGAGCCCTATTTGTAAACGCGCGGTATCGCAATTTAGCAATACCGTGGGTTATTGATAATGTACATAAATGTACGTCCGCAAGCCATATATTACACTGAATGTTTGTTAATTAACGAACGATTGGTTGTAGACTACCGCAATGGTATTCTCTGGGGATTGTAAACCTACAACCGCGTTATTGTAGATTTACGATCATTATCATTAATTTATGATCGTTATTGTTAATTAATGATAACGATTATAAATTAACAATCGATAAACCACCCGCTATTAATATCGTTAAACCGATTGTAAAGGCACAGTATTGCTAAAAGAGATACCGCACCTTTAGAACTATGGTACAAAGGGAAGGAAAAGGGTAAGGTGAGGTTGTGGATTATAGGAATTTAGTTGGAGAGTTAAAATCATTTGTTGAAAGTGTAAGTCTTTGACCATATCTATTCCAGCAGCACAGGTTTCAGCTTGGGCCTGTAGTGTCGAAGCCTAAGTGGCGGTTTACAAAATTGATTATTTCAGTCTAGTAACTCATATGGATGGGCATCCTTATTGGATGGCGAAAATGATAATCCGGTGCCCTACATTTGGGGAAGGTATCATAATGTTTGGGTTTTTTAATGTGTTTAAAGGGCATGTCCACCTTTATAAAAACTTTTGTGACAATGCAGGGGATACCCTCCACCCCAACTGCTTATTCATTACTATAAACGTGTCAATCTCTACTTACACCTCGTCAATCCTGCGCTGTTTGGTCCAGCTCCCCTGCCCGCCGGAACTGCAAGCAGGGGGCTGGACCGGCAGCCGCGGTTGGCTGGGAGGCAACCATCACAGCGTGGCTGACTTCACTGTAGACAGCACAGGATCAAGGAGGTGTAAGTAGAGATTGATAACGATTTTAGAGCAATGAATATAGCGGTTGGGGTGGGCGGGTGGGTATCCCCTGCATTGTCACAAAAGCTTTTATAGCTACATTACTTCCTGGCATGGAGTGATCGGGGGGAAGGAGGGAGAGGGGGAAAGGGCTCTTCTGAGCATGCCTCATACTTGATGAGGCTAGCCAAGATACAGGCACAGGAAGAGGCACTGACAGCTCCTACCCAGCAGTTTCCTGCACTAAAGAGTAGAACAGGGAACCACAAGGAGACAGGATGTGAGGTAAGGATTTTTTTTGTACAGTGGGGCTAGTAGTTGGTAAAATTTTAGTTTGGGGGGTGGAAATGCCTTTAAGACTTTTTGTGTGAGGCATGCTTGGTTAATAATATAAATTTAATCAGCCTGTTTGAGTGAGATGGCCGAACCTACATAGTTTGTTCAGTTTTCGGATTCCGGATTCCCGGAAATCCCAAAGATCCGAAAACGGAACAAATTTTTCGAATTTCGAAGATTTTGAATGTAGGAGCTATTTTCGATAATTTTGAAAAATCTTTGAACGTTCGAAAGTACAATCAGAGACCACTTTCGAGTTTCCAATCGTTTTTTCGAATGTTCAAGGCTAATTTAGAAAATTATCGAAATCGCTCGAACGGTCGATTTTTGAAAATACGACGGAAACTCGAAAGTGGTCTCCGATCATTTTTAAGGATTTTCGAACGTTCGAGGCTATTTTAGAAAATTAGCAAAATAGAGCCATACATTCGAAAATTTGTTCCGAAATTGGAGGATCTGTCCGGATTTCAGAACCGAGGGGTTCCGTGTGGATCCGGGTTCGTGCCGGACCTAGATACCATCTCTAGTTTGAGCAGGTGCAGATACAATTGAATTCAATTTCTTTATTATCCAGGTTTTATAACCAAGCTCGCCACTTAATCACTGAGGTGACTTCCCTAGTGGAGTGAGCCTACAGTAGTATTTGATACGATTGATTGCCAGTTCTTTGCATTCAGTTCTGGTGATTTCAGTGCGCATGAAGTGGGTTCTTGTAACTCTAATTGCAGGCAGTGTCGAAGTTGCAAATATCGGAACAGAAAGGATTGCGCAAGTGTACTGTTTGGCTAGTTGTTCATAAGATCTAAGTTGGCTGTCTTCGTATTACTGACCAAATCGTGTAATGGGGCCCATACACTAATAAATCCTGGTGTACGATAAAAATGGGCCAATAATAAAAAAATAGTATGACGATCGCCCATACACAAACCGCCTAAACGTACAATATTGGGATTTCCTGTTAATGTAAGACAGGCATTGGGGTGTGTATGGGCTCCATAAATGCTGTCTAGATGTCCACTCCTGTAATTTAGCAAGATCTGAATATTAGAGATGAACCAAGACTCGAATCTGAGTCTGAACTCTTTTTTGCACTTTCGATGTTATTCAAATTTTTGAGGATTTTGAACTTATGAAATTGCGAGGATTTCCAAATTTAAAAATTTTGAGGATTTTATAGAATTTGTGGAAACAATCCAGCCATATGTTCAGCAATGACAGACATTTTTATGCCTGTTCCTGTCCCATCCACACTTGCATATGTATCCGTAAGGGTTTTGAATGCAGACTATGTGTATTTGCTATGTTGTACCCCTGATTTTCTTCGGTCAATCTGGTTTGTTTTTGATTTTAGAGCAGAGGGGAGAGAGACAGTTAGATAGTCCTGTAACTGCAGTTTAACGTGGTCCTGCTTTGGAAACAATGTCATTTAGAACGGATGCAGTCCTCAGTGAAAGTGTTTTTTTTCTGAGATGTACTAGTGAGGAGTATATTCAGTGTGTCATTCTGAGGGGGAAGGGGAATAAGGGGACATACTGTAGGAGGGCGGACAATGTACAAATAATGTATAAGTTATTGCTTAATAGGTATATATCAGGTTTCTTCTTAGATACAAGCAACAACTCTCTGCTGCTCTAGCACATATGTAGCACCATGACAAAGTAGATACATACTGACAGACATAAAACCACTGTCATAAATTTCCCTCTGCATTAATTTAAGCTACATTACACATAGTTCAATCATTAAATGTCTGTCTCACCATTGCCGCAATCGTGTTCTTAAATGAAATAAAGACCATAGAGCAGTATGTTATAAAGGCCCAAACAGACATTCATATTACCCCATCTTCTCTATTAACAGATATGAGATTTTAGCGCATAGAGAGTGGTAGAATACTGAAGGATCGGGAAAAATGGAGGGGGGAGATAATAAGAGATAAAGACAAGATCACTGCACAATATTCACATGCTAGGTACTTATCAATAACGATTTGTTAAAACCGGAGAACTGAAGTAGAGCATCAGTTTATGTGTCTAAATCCCTCATCCCTCTGACACACAACAGTGCAGTTTGTGTAAACATTAGAGATGACGAAACTCCCGGATCTCTGGAAAATCCTGAAGATCCGAAAATCCGAAAAATGTACCGATTTTTTGATTATTATCGAATGTTCTAGGCTATTTTCGAGGATTATCAAAAGAGCCTCGTACATTCAATAATCCTCGAAAATAGGCTCCCGGACGAACAAAATCAACACACAATTTCTGTGCTATCACCTCTCCAAATAGGAAAATGTGGGGATGGAGTTAACAGTAGGTGCCATATTTCATATTCTGCAACAACTAAGCCTGCTATCATTCTGTGGAATGGTGACTGCCAGGATTTGGCCACTAGCATTGGATAAATACATTATGTCTGCCTTTCTAAAATTGCACATTTCCGCTTGCATTTATCTTTTAAACAAATGTGCTAGAATCCATAAATGCTGTGTTTTGGGTTAATATATTATTGGAATTGAAATTGATATGGAATTGTCACAGGACGCCCTGTGTGAGGTTGAGGGAAGTAAAGCAAAACAAGGCAACACAATTGGAGGAGCTTTATAACACACCAGTATCAAGGACACCTTATCCTACCAAGCAACCCACTGTCCTTGGGATGCAGTCCCTGCAACTCTGGGCTCCACTCTCTGGACTGCTGGGCAACTGCTGGCATCTCCTAGGCTGCTGAATCCTTCCTGGCTCCTGGATCCCTTTCTCTTAAGTAAGGGATGGGTAGTGCGTTACCGTCTTATTGCATTAGCATGTATCCTAGCTCTGTTCTCCCTTGCTTAGCTTTCCTTTCTGGCAAGCCCTAGTCTGCTTCCTCCTGCAGACTAGCCTCCTGTATCCCTTGATCTCAAGCTAAGGGGCAGGATAGATAGTGTAATAAGCTGTTAGCTACAGGATACTGCCCCAGCATGGATCCTAGCTCTTCCTTTGACTATTGTGCTTTCCCTATTGTGGACTAAAGCTGCTCTTTCTATTCCCTTTAAGTGCAAATGACCAACCTTAACCAGAAGCCAATCATCAGACTACTGAACAGCAGACCAATCAGCAATTATTTAACTCAAGCCAACTGTATAGTCAAGCCGGCACCAAATTAATAAGTTTACGACAGGTCAGTCCCAGGATTTTGGGCCATTAAGCCATCTGTGGATTAAATACTAACTTCATATTCCCAACAGTGTGTTTGGTACATTTTACATAGAGATTATTTACATAGGGTATAACACTGGGGAGAGGTGGTGCCTGGATGGAAACAATGTTGTATTATTTATTAAAGACTGGGCACCACTTTCTGCCTACATAGCATTTATTATTTAATGACATTACAAAAACACCTGGTGCTCCGTCACATGAATAAAAAGATGCCCAAAATAGTAATAATAATTCAATTCCGTAAATAGTTTTATTAAATTATTTTAATTAGAAAATCACATGTTTAACAATAAAGGGACAGTTCAGTGGAAATTATCAATATTTGTTAAATTGTTAGTTTGTGTAATGCCTTCTTAGTTATTCTACAAATTCTCTCCCATTTTGAAAAATCAGTTGATTTCATACCTTTGATGTTCCCTGCGTTGACATTAGTGAGCTGACATTTCAGGTTCTAACGGTCCTTCTTCTTCTTGGAATGTTTCCTAACAGTAATTCCTACTGATTGGCTGTTTGGATGGGTCAAAGATGCTCGATCTCTACTGAGCAACTGAATCAACCCAGGCGCTGGGTCAAGGGCAAGACCATAACGGTCTCTACTAGGGGTCCTGCAAACAGGAAGTCAGTATTTCGGTTGAATTTATTATACACAGACACAATGCTGAATTGGCAGGTTAAGGTCATTGGGATGAAAAAATACTGCTCTTTTTTCTAAAAAAATACATGTATTTGCACTGAACTTCCCCTTAAGTTATTATCAATATTATTATACAGCCTTAATAGCAATAATCTTGCCATTATAATAAATGGCTTAAGCAAAGATCATGTGGAACCTATTTTTTCATTGATAATATAGTTTACTAAAACACTTGTACCCTTTAGCTTCTCCTTTGAGAAATCAGACATTTATTCAAGATTCAGTGTCACTTTCTAACTTTTTAGGCTGTAGATTCACTTATTCTCAGCCAGGCATACTGTATAGTACTAAGATAGAATACTTACAGTCATCTTCCTGCATAGTTTGACCAAAAAACAAAAAAAGTAGCGTGAGAGCCTTCAGCAGGTTAAACTGCAAACATTTACTTTATTGCGTGCACATGTTTCGGAGCCTACGTGTCCTTTATCAAGCATACAACAACACAAGCGACTTCCCTTTAAATAGGTAACAAAGTCCAACCCCCTTTGTTACTTATTTAAAGTTATTTAAATGGAAGTCACTTGTGTTGTTGTATGCTTGATAAAGGACCGTAGGCTCCGAAACTGTTGCACGCAATAAAGTAATGTTGGAGTTTACCTGCTGAAGGCTCTCACGCTACTTTTTTTGTTTACTCATATGGATATTTACCACTGAGGACGAGTGGAAGTATGATGGAGCCCACAACTGCGGTATAGTGGAGAGGTGAGTAATTCTATTCTTGGCTATTGACATTTTAAATGCTGTGCATTACAAAATGATTTGGGTTATCAACATATATATACGGGACAAGATTAAACTTTTAAAGGTGACCAAATGAACAAGCAATAAAATAGTAAGATATTATTTTACTTTCAAAACCTTTAGATCTTTATCTGTAGTCAATCAGAAAATGGTACATTATGTTAATGCTTTTGTTTCCAGTGGTTTGAATGAGGTCACCAACGCCCTCTGCACCGTTTTCCCTCTTACTGTAAAAAGCCTGCACATTCCAGACTGATCCAAACTTTTGCACATCTTATTACCTCATAGGGGCCTATATATAAACCTGTGATGAATTAATTTGCAAAATGATAGAATTATAAGTAGTTATTGGGAGTATTGGTCATGTACAGTGCAGCCATAAACTACTGAAGTTATTGTTAGTTAGTAAAAATTATTTCACGACAAAGGTTGCAAAATTCAGACCACGGAAATAAAATACTGGCATGGGTGCAATTTTCGTCAAACTGCATGGTCACAAAATATTGGGTGGTATTGGGTTTTTTTATGTTAATTTTAAAAAACGGACATCATTGTAAATACTGGCCATTCCAATTCTGTTAAAGGCACGGTATTGCAATATCATGCCATAATATGCCACATGGTGTGATACTATAGATGTTTACTGACTAATAAATTCAAGATTCTAAATTCTAAGGTCATTTTTTTTTTTCATTTTGTGTTTTTACGTTCAATCAAGAAAAATGAAACTCACGTCACTTAAAAAAACGCTGTACTTTTCAATGGAAATGAGTGGTGTCATCATAAGGGAAGAAGAACTGAGTGTGAATCTGCTGTGTACTTATAAGCTCGACCTGTTAGTCAGTCTAAACACAGCCCTGCATCCAGTTGCCAGGTATGATAAACACACACACTGTATGAATTAGTTAATATTATTTCATTAACAAACTGCATCAATGTGGATTTTTCCTGTCAGTGTTTCTGACACATTCTCTCTGGTCAGTGTTTTCAATCTGTATGAGCATTAAAGGGCATGCCCACCCCCAAAACTATCATTTCCCCCACTACTGGCCCCACTGTGTAGTGTAGTAAAATCCTTACCTTACATCCCAGCTCCAAATGGTTGCCCTGCTATGCCCCTCAAAATACCCAAAACTGGCCACCAGGAGCCTGGCAGAGTCCATATAGCACTGTCTCTCCTCCGGGAGAATTTTGCCATGAGCACTGCAGCCCTCCCCCTCCCTCACCCTCCCTACTCTCCCACCCGTTTTGATTGGGGAGTTTCTGCTAAAACTATTATAGCGGTCGGGGCTGGGAATGGAGACCTACTATATAACAAAAGCTTTTAAAAGGGGTGGACGTGCCCTTTAAATAGGGCAGTAAGGAATTTGTTAAAGGAATTATAGATAAAAATCATTCTCAGGAATGTCAAATTTTTGTATTATAAGGCGCAGTAGTGGGCAAACCTGCTGACATTTTTGTGTTTTTCTGCACATGGACCATTCTTTGTGTTTTAACATTAGAGCATAATGTCAGTCACAATATGATCTGCCCAGACTGTATGGAAACTCTGCAAGTGCGTTGCATATTGTGTGGCCATGCACGAGACAATGCTGCCAAAATTACTGTTGCAGAAGACACTTTAACATGTGTACAGACACTCCCTAACGTTGTTTATCAATCTGTCATACTGGAGTACTAAACAATGTAGGTGGACAATTTCTTTGTTCTCTCACTTACTGGGATGTGTTTCTCTTGGTTGTTCCCCAATCCCTTATAACAGAACAGGATGCTTGGCTACTGCCTAGAACGCCTGTTCTATATGGAGACCTTGAGATGATAATCCTAAGCAATAATTCTTTTTTAGAAGCTGCCTAATGGTGGCCATAGATGCTACTATCGGATTGGCCGCCAATGTTTTTTTCCAACTGTTCCTATAGGAAAAAAATATTGCCCGATCGTTGGCCAATTGTACGTCGTACTGTCTATGACCACCAACTTTTTGCCAAATCAGTTGAAAATGGATGGCACGTATCAATAATCAGCCTGTATGCCTGGGATCATTGTGTTTAACATGAACTTCTCCTTACACTCTCTTCTTGAACTGTTTTGCACCTGTCTTGTAATATATACATGATGTAGCTAATGTATCTTAAGTGACTTCTTCCTAAAAAATTTAAAGAAGTTCCAGCAATGGCTGTGAGTATATGGTATATACTTACAGGGAGATTCAATTAATGTTCTTATCGTTTAAAATGGTGCTAATTTTGCCCCAACCAATCAGAACTTATGTAACATTTATGTAACATCTGATTGGTTGGGGCAAAATTAGCACCATTTTAAATGATAAGAACTTTTATTGAATAACCCTGTTAGTTTATATAACTTTATATAATGGATTCCAATTGATATTGTGTAGATAAACTGAAATCAAAGACAACAATTCTATGCAATGTGTGAAACAAACAATAACCGAATTCCTTCTTATGCTTTGAGCTCTACAAATATCAGCATTGGAGGAACAGGACAGTTCACTGCATATATGGCTCTGTACAGAGAAGCAACTCCTATCAGTATATGAAGGACCGAAGTTGTATTGTCAACCAGCTCTGTTCTTTACATTGGAATCTTTTTAGATGGTCCAGATTCATCTCAATATGCAATGGTAATGAAGAACTGCTATGCCACTCCATCAGACAATGCAGAGGATCCTGTTAAATACATATCATCCCGGACAGGTAGAGTACATTAATATCTCTTGGCATGTAATAGGCCATAATAATGCTTTTATAGGTGTATTTAAATCTACATTGGGTTATTGGTACAGTTCAGTGCATAAGCTATACTTATAATGGGGAATTAATGATTGTGGACATTTAAAGGCACACTAAACTGTGTTTTTTTAAGTAAATGAAATCTGTTTCTATTATTCACAGAAGGTAAGAAACGCTTATTCCCACCTCCCTGTGAATAATAAAACTCCTAAGGAACACTGCAACACTTACCTTACTAGTGCTCTACTTGCAGCTCCTTCTCAGTTGTCAGGCGCACTGTCCCGATCGCTCGCCTATCTTCAAGATGGAGTTATACTGTGTGCATGCCACTACCAAGATTGTCAAATGTACAATATGGTACAAGACAGGACATGCACTAAGTATAACTCCGGTATATCAACATCATCTCTACCCTATATAGGAAGGAGCTATCTGCAAATAATGACTATGTACAGACTCCTCACATATACCATCAGTGTTCAAAGGGATACCATATGGGCAGTTAGTCCGCATTAGGAGAAACTGCGTTCTCAATATATTTTATGTTATAACAATATATATAATTATTATAATTAATTAATATAATATATATATTACGTTATAAAATAAAATATATTGAGAAGGGTCCGAGGAGGACCGAAAAGCGTTGATGTTTTGCAAATAAAAGCATTATAAGAAATCCCAGAAGTGCTCCTCTCTTCACCTTTATGTATATCCTAACTAGGAAGCACCTGGGTTGTTGATTACACGGCCGATGCGAGTGCCACTCCCACGCCAATTTGTATGTGTATATATATATATATATATATATATATATATATATATATATATACAACAATCAGAGAAAGGTACTGCACACCTTATATCTTCATCTACCTGGTGCTTGTGTGGAGGAGATCGGCTGTATTACTCCCAAATATCCAGAGAACCAGTTTCACACCGCACACAGGTTTTAATCTTCAGCTTTCTTTATTTCACATTAGCACATGTAAAGCGTACAACGTTTCGGGGTTGGCACACCCCTTCCTCAGGTACAAAACGGCTATCACATGTGATCCAATCCCATATCCCTATATACCCTCCCCCACAGGATCTGACATCAATAGTCCAACCCATTAACCCCGTATACCATAACCATTCACCCTAAAGTACCTTTAAAATTACTCTCTTTTTTTGTTTTTTTATTTTTTATTATTTTTTTTATTAAGGAGAGATATGCATGGTTCCTTTCAACTTTAATATTTATAGATAATGATACAAATCGTAGTATCTATTGAGACCCAAAGAGATGTAATCTTTGTAGCTGGTGTACCCACCAGACTTCTCTCCTTTTTAATTTTAACACAAGGTCACCTCCCCTATCTCCCAGGGGAACTACCTCTAATATTCATATTTTAAATCATTTTCCGTATGTCCCAGCTCTCCAAAATGTTTAGGTACCGTAATCTAATTTCTTTTTTTCGAATGCTGGAGCGATGCTGAGATATTCGGGACTTTACCATCTGTGTGGTTTCTCCCACGTAGATGAGACCACACGGACACCACAAGGCATATACCACATATGAAGAATCACAGGTGCAAAATTCTCTATTTTTATATTCCTTGCCTGTCCGTGGGTGCTTAAAAAAGGGTCCCTTGACCACAAATCTGCACTGCACACAATGTAGGCACGGGTACATCCCACATCTATTGGACCTCATAATGTTACTCTCATCATTTTTCCTGAAAGTGGCTCTCACCAAACGGTTACCTATAGAGAATCCCTTGCGATAGGAGATGAGTGGCGGTGATTTAAATTCCTCAATCTCCGGATATGATTCACTTAGCATATGCCAGTTTTGTCTGATCACCTTATTGACAAGATTGCTGCCCACCACATAATCTATAATTAAGGGGATTCTCCTTTTCTTAATGTTAGTTTCTTGGTGTATACCCTTCAATTCTTTCTGCTTTTAGTGCAGCTCCCTCCAGGAGTTTAAATGAGTACCCCCTCTCAGCCAATTCAAGTGCATCTGTTTATGTTGCACCCTCCTAATTTTGACTGATCGGAATCGATCTCTTGACATGGGGCGGATGAAAGCTCCCATATGCAAGAATCTGATTCCGATCAGTGGGCTTCATATACAATTCAGTACTGAAACCTTCATCATTTTTTAATTTCACATCCAAAAAGTTGATCTCAACATCATTAAATTCTAAAGAAAACCTGATCTCAGGATGAACTTTATTAACTTGTTCATGGAACTGGCGTAAAGATCCAACGTCGCCCCGCCATAAGAGGAAGACATCATCTAATATCTCCACCAGGCAAGGCAATGCCTGGTGAAGGATGTTAAACCATAGATGTAGTCTCCTTCAAGCCAAGCCATGAAGGCATTGGCGTACGACGGAGTGACGTTGGATCCCATCGTTGTCCCTCTCATTTGCATGTAGTACGACTGATCAAACCTGAAATATGATCTGTGTAATATCAATCTCAAGCACTCAATAAAAAAAATCAACTTGTGCCTCAGGGTAACCTCCACACCTCTCCAACAACCGGTGGCAAGAAGCCAACCCGTCCCTATGAGGTATGGACGTTACAAAGATGACACATCCATAGTGGCCATAATGATATTCCCCCAATCATCACATTTAATATTTTTTTAATATCTTTCCAAGAAAGAGATGTATCTCTAAGATATGCTTGCGTGCCCTGTACCAAGGGCGCAAGAATCCCATCCAGCATGGTGGCCATAGGACTGAATACAGAACCTATGCAAGCAACAATAGGTCTCCCGGCGCGCTGGACGGGATTCTTGTGCACCTGGGCAAGGCATACAAGACCGGAGTGATGGGGTGATTAACAGTTAAAGTAGCCTTTAAATCCTCAGAGATAATGCCAATTTAGTGACACTAGATAAATATACATCAATTTCTTTTTTTATGTCCCTAAGGGATCTCTCTCAATTTTACAGTATACCTTGTGTCCCCCAATTGGCTTCTTATCTCCTGGAGATAATAATCACTGTCCATTATCACGATGCACCCCCTTTGTCGGAGGGTTTAATCGTGATATTGACCTGCATTTCAATGTTTCTAATGCTTGATATTCCATCATACTAAGATTTTGTATCCTAGATAAACAATCAATTTTTTCTAAAGCTGAACTCTATCATGCTTAACTTATTAACATAACTTTCAATCCCAACATAAGTAGTAGGCGGCACAAAGTTACTTTTAGATCACATTCCCACTGATTGAGTTGTTAATTTGTTCAGCCCTTCAGCGTATGTCGCCCCAGGTATAGGGGGTTTGTGTAGAAATGTGCTTTTAATCTAAGCGGCGAAAGAAGGAGTACAAGTCAATGTCCAATTTGAAGGGGTCCAGTTTTGTCACCCAATCCCTTGGATAGCACAGTAAGCTCAGATGCAGTTAGACTTACTTTAGACAGATTAATGACAGCTACTTCCTCCTGGGACGCAATTCTCGTCTCGGTTGAGGCTCCCTCCGATCGCGGTTGGGGCCTGCGTCTTCCCCGCCTACACGGTCTCCTACGGGTCCGGAAAAGAGCGTCCCCGTTTTCTCTCTCCAACTCTTAATTCCGGATCTGAACGTCAATGGCGTATCTTGCCGGACGTTCCCGTGTCTCGCGAGACCAGTTGTACACGTGACCTCGCTCGTAATCTCCTCGTCACGGGCGAACTTTGTTCTTTTGAAGTCCTCCCCTTTCCTCCTATAGGTCAACATCCGTTGTTGACATCAAAAACAAAAAAATAAAAAAACAAAAAAGAGAGTAGTTTTAAAGGTACTTTAGGGTGAATGGTTATGGTATACGGGGTTAATAGGTTGGACTATTGATGTCAGATCCTGTGGGGGAGGGTATATAGGGATATGGGATTGGATCACATGTGATAGCCGTTTTGTACCTGAGGAAGGGGTGTGCAACCCCGAAACGTTGTACGCTTTACATGATTTTCACATAAATGGCCTCCTTAACACCTCTCTTGAACCAGTCACGTTCCTTTGCCAGGTTCAAGAGAGGTGTTAAGGAGGCCATTTATGTGAAAATAAAGAAACCAAGCCTAAATAGAGGTGGGGGGGTTCGACACCATCTGTCTGCCATGTACAATGCTGTTTTGACACCTTACTCTGGGCGTTCCTATAACACCTCTTAGCCACTACTTAGCCCTTAACACCTGGCTGTGATATGCTAATTGGGATTTTCCAGGGTACATAAGTGCCACAGATTCTTGTACAAGTCATTCTGAATTGAGAAAGCCAGTCGGATGACTAGCGAAACGTCTTCAAGAACTAAACTTCAAGTCCGGTTGATCTAATTGAAATCAACAGATATACCATGACCTGGATGAATGAGAACCTTCACAAGCATATTCTAAAGGTTATCTTTTGGGGGGGCGAAGCTTGGAGACAAATGGGGTAGGACGTGTTTTTCCTTTTGCTCCGGCGCCATCGTATCAACCGAGGCTAATAAAAGATCACTAAACAACCAATAAGCTGAAAATATATGTTCCACTTGCTGCCGATACCCAGATGACCAGACCTAAAGTGAATAAATCGAGCGGATCAGCAAAAAAGCTCGAGCAATTTGCCTGGAAGGGCCAAATGGAGGCCCAGGCCTCCATGCCACCCTCACTGCAGAAAGATAAACCACGCCTCCTTACGCACCAGCTGCAACCACCAAGAGGTGACTCAAGCAACCAACCTCCGCACTCAGAGCCCACGTTGTCCGATCTCAAGCTGCATCTAACAGGCGCCATACAGGAGTCGCAGTGCTCACTGGCTACTATGGTAGAGGAAATGAGGTCGGACATCTCGCTCCTCAGACACGACCTCCAGAAAATAAGGCACAGAGTTGGATAAGCTGAGGAGTGAGTGTACACGCTTGAAGACACTGTCCGACCACTTCCAGACTTAGTCGCCCAACTACAGCAGGAACTCCATACCACGAGGAGCAAGATGGATGACTTGGAAAACAGATCGCGTTGTCAGAATTTGCGATTTCTAGGGTTTGCGGTAGGTTGAGACACAATCCCCAGCAACGTTCTTAGAAAACCGGATTTGCGCCAAACTGGATTACGGATGGCTTATCGCCGCAGTTCACGATCGAGCGGGCCCACCGAATCCCAGCTAAGGCCCCCATACCAGGGGCTCCACCGAGGCCTCTTATAGCACGTCTCTTAAACTCACGTGACAAAGACTGGATTCTTCTCCAGCCCGCACAGCCCAGGACTTAACTCACGACAATGCCAGTATCCGTATCTTCCCTGATTACTCCTGGAGCTCCAGAGACACAGGGGTACATTTGTGGAAGTCAAGAAGCGACTCCTATGCTGGCCTTACCTACTCTATGGCATACCAAGCGCGTCTCCGAATAGCAGTAGATGGTAGAGTTCGGTTTTTCGACACTCCACAGGAGGCCTATACGGCTGGACTCCAGATAGAGGGTAAGACAGACAAAACTGCTCCCCCCATACCACCCCAAGAGAGTTCCACAATAAATGCATTACCTCCTCCCATGACTGTGGGCCCAATGTTGATTATACAATTCTCGCCTTAAAGGCCGTGAGACATTCCAATCAGGCTGTTGGAAATATAAACAACCCTTGGAGTCTCTTCCCTGTGTACACTACTGGAAAGAAATCCCTGTATTGAAAGACATATGTATATGCACTCCAACAAATCACTCTGTATTCTTCCGAATATATACAATTAATGGTCCTACCAAAATAATTTAAGTCACTAACTCTATTCTACTTTGGGATATTACCTTCCTGGAATTTTAACTTAATACGAACTATTACAAGTTATGCTCTCCCTTATCTGGAGATACCCACAGGGATGCTTACTATGAAAACCATAGATGCTCCAAAGGACCATTCCAGCTATGCCACGAGGGAGATAATGAATCTCACTCAAATCAGGACTGGAACCTTAAACTATATAACTTTAACACATGGAAGGAATACTGCTTCACCTCTCCCCAAACTAATAAACCCAAGCAAGACTATCCTGCAACAATATAGTATACAGTATAATAGGAAATATTAGATGTTATGCGGTCCATTCTACTTCTCAATCTCTCCTCCCCCCCCCCTTTTTCCCCTCTCTATCTGCTATCCCTAAAAAGATAAAAATAAAGCTATAAGAAATGTTTTGCCCCTTTGACTGGCCTTTATGCTAGTATTACAGTGTTTATCTAAATGTTGACTGTTCTTCTAATCTGCACCGGGAAAACAATATCGAATATATGGAACAGATGTCTCAGGTTTATAAGCTATAAAGAATGTCAATAGGAAAAACTCTTCTCACCTCATATTTCGCCTATCCTCCCTCTACCTTGGTCTCCCCTCTTCCCCACTACCTGGATGAGTAACTTAAATATTAGTGATATAATGCTTTTACCTGAAAAGTCGGATGTGTTTAAACACGCTGGAGATAAATAAGGTTATAAACATGCTGTATAGATGTCTATAGATCTTCGTGCAGCAATAACTATTAATAGGGCGAACTTTTACTTGTTTTGCTTGTATATAGGCTATACTTTCACCCTCTGTACAGCCTTTCTTAGGGCTTTTCATAGAATAGGAGGTATTTATTAATATTTTAGTAATAAATCTCAAGAATATTCTACTTCTACCTTCTGAGCTATCTCTGTTATTCTACCTGCTATCCCTATTGATAGATTAAGGTGTGAGTGGGCTTTTGAGAGGAGAGGGAGGCTCATTGGACTTTAATTCTGATATGAGGTATTGATGTGGACTCACTCTTCCCTCCTGATTTTCTCCTATCTCTTCTGATCTATCCCTACCTGCTATCCCTTCTAATACATTGAACTCACAAATCGGGATGATATCTAATATCAATAAAACTGAGATTATATAAGTGTCCCCTTTAGTTAACATTGGGCTCTCCCCCTTTAAATCAACCGCCCAGAAGAAACAACACCCCCCCAGGAACTCGCTAACCCCTAGCACAGGAATGTATATTGCAAATACTTAGCTCTTTTCTTTCTCTGTTGTTTAATACTGAATTATGATGGTACCGGAGGGAAGTCCCAATACCCCTCCTCCACCTCGGCAGAAACTGCACTTTGTGCACCCCCACAAGTTACCAGGATTTCCTGAAGTTAAGGTTCCACGGGGACCCAGGATAGGCCTGGGTGTCTGTGAAAGTTTTTGTTTGTTTATTGTTAACCTGTTCCCCCCTGTCCTAACTTCCACACTCCCTCCCTTTCTCAGGCTTCTCGACTCACAATTAAGAAATATATCCTACAGTACATAACCATCCAACAACCAGCAATAACACTAATCATACCAAACACAAATAGAAATGATTAGGCCACTCAACATTGTATCGTGGAAAGTGCGTGGCCTTAATGACCCACAAAAACGAATGGATGTCACCACCCAAATCCGCACTACGCAAGCAGGCATAGTATGCCTACAGGAGACACAACCTATTACCATCCACCACACATTATCTACAAAAGCCATGGGTGAAGTGGTCTGCACACAGTACCCATTCAGTGTACTAAGGAGGGTCTCACTAATGATCAACAATAAGACACGCTTCAAGATACACAAACTCAAAACGGATTCAAGGGGTAGATTTGTATCTGTAGCACTAGACATCAAATCCATCCTCCATGTACTTGTTGGCATATACAACCCCCCCCCAGCTACCCAACACCACTCCGGTCAGTACTTCCTTCATCCTTAAATACCCCCAGGCAAGACTAGTATGTATGGGTGATATAATTATACTATGAACCCCTCCTTAGATAGACTTCCCCCTTATCCCTCCAATAAAACGACTCCACTACACAAATTGATAACAGAACTACAATGGGTGGACATGTGGAGGCACCGCCACCCCACCCAAAAAGGATACACCTGCTACTCAACTACATTCAACACACTATCACGAATAGACTATGTATTCACAATCAAAAGAACTAGTGCACAGATAACGCAAATACTCCACCTCCCCAGAGGAACTTCAGATCACTCCCCGATATGTCTCACAATACAGTGTGGTACAGATGTCTCTCCGGCCAGGTTCAGAGGAATCCACCCCTTCTGGCTCACCCTTTCCCCCCCATGGACCACATTCCAGATTGAACTATATTTTTTACTGAACCACTCGCCTGTTTCCCCACTAATACAGTGGGACACACACCCTGAGGGGACACCTCAACAGCACCATTAAATATATAAAGCGCAAAACATCCCAGTCTGAAAGTGAACTATCAAACGCCTCGCAGAAGCTGAAAATAAATACAAACAAACATTATATAATACTGCTATCAGGGAAACAAAGCAAAGGAAAATGTTCTTCAAAAAGATTTCATATTTTGAACACGGAAATCAATCAGCCAAACTTCTTGCTCAGCTAGCACATGGCCAAGGAGACACTAATAGCATTTTAGCAATTGAAGACCCCAATGGTAATATAGCCACAAAAACACCAAACATTTTACAAATATTTACACAATTTTATCAAGAGCTATATCAGTCACAACTCACCATAACACTTCCTCAACTTGGAACCCAACAGACGCAGAAATTACAATAACAGATAGTAATGGCAGCAATAGGGGAAATGTAAATGGTAAATCGCCTGGACCAGATGGCATACCCATCGAAATATACAAAAAATACAATGAGCAGATTCTACCCCAACTTTTCCAACTAATACAACACATAATCGAGCATCAACCTCTCACACCTTCAATGTATGAGGCCCACATCACACTAATCCCTAAACCTGGAAAGACCATCAGACTGCGGGTCATACAGCCCCATCTCACTGCTCAACACCGATTACAAAATATTTTCCAAAATTCTTGCGAACAGGTTGAAAAAAGTGATATCACAAATTATACACCCAGATAAAACTGGATTCATACCAGCCAAATCTACATCAATCAATATCTGGAAAACACTTATCCATTGCCAGGTCGACCACGACAATGCCGGGTCACATATAATGCTTTCTCTAGATGCCCAAAAGGCATTTGACTCAGTCGAATGGTCATACTTGTGGCAATGTATGTACAAATTCGGATTTGGCTCTAAATACATCAAATTGACTCAGCTTCTATATACTCAACCCAGCGCTGCAATTTAGTTAACGGAACACACTCTACACCCTTCACCCTCCATAGAGGTACTAGACAGGGATGCCCACTCTCCCCATATTTATTTGCCGTCGCTAAAGAGACCCTCGCAATACAACTTAGAGAAATCATTTCATCAAAGGTTTACTCTAGGGTCCCAACGTTCCATTATACTTCAAACAACCCAATACACATATGCCAACCACATTGAGAAGCCTCCTTACAACCCCGTTCTTTAAGCTACCATATTATGATGTATTAAATTGAACTATATGTAATCTATTATGTAATATAGTGTAAACCAAAGTATACATCAATCTGACAATTTATACCGAAACTGAAATGTCAACTAAATAGCGAGATATCTCCCCTTATTCCCTCACCCCTCTTCCCCAATTGTGGCTAGCCTCTTTTTCATTTTTAATCTAAATTTGTATAAATTCTTAAGTGTAAGAATGTATGTCAAACTGTTAATGGACTGTTCACTTATAGCATTAATACATGCCGAATTGATGTATATACTGACTTGCCTACATAAATAAAATATCAGGGAAATTCAATAAAAGTTCTTATCATTTAAAATGGTGCTAATTTTGCCCCAACCAATAGATCTTAACATTGAAAGCTAACATCTGATTGGTTTGGGCAAAAATAACACAATTTTAACCGATAAGAACATTTATTGATAACCCTGTATGTTTAAAATAAAAAAAAGTTTATCTGTTCAATATACATTAATCTAATCTATGTGATAATTATGTGTACATGATTTTGAGTATTCCACATGGTAATGAAATGTTGTATCCCATGGCTCCTCCCAATGTGGTTTTAAAATGGTGGGAAAGTGGCGTGTGAAGTATCGCGATGAGTTAGTACACCCTTGCAAGAAACCTGTTACGTTCCTCCTGTATGGGTGTTTATGAAATTAAGCTGCTTTCTGTTATCTGCAACTGAATACCATAGTTATTTTAGGGGTGTGTTGCTGAGTTCACAATTCGTATTTGTGTGGCCTGGGACACGCAGCACCTGGCCTAACAGCTTCAGACAATGAGCTTACTACTCTACTTAATTGTCTGTGCTGTACCTTAAAACGTCAATACCAAAATGCTAAAAGTCTAAAAGGGCTCATGCACGAAATTATAACCCATTATTAGTGGTGCCTAATGGCAAAATCAGACATTATAATAGTCCAATTACGTTATCAGACATGGAGGACATTTTTGTCAGTGGTTAGAGAACCTTCCTAGGTGAATTGGCTGTTAACTGTGGTTGGTTGTTCTGCATTTTGGTTTTGTAATTGACATAAATAACTCATATCTATATTATCAACCATTTTCATTTTTTAATTAATTGTTTTGACTACAAATGTTATTCTAATTTGTAATGTGTAGCTGTCCTAACAAACAAGATTCGTCTATAAATGTAATGGAGAACGGAATGTCCAACAAGGGACGCTTTTCTGTACAGATGTTCAGATTCCTTGGTGGCTAAAACTTGTTTACATACACTGTCAGATAACCTTGTGTGATCCCAGTCTGGACTCTGCGTACCTGTGAGTAAAAATAGCTTCTGCCTGCTTATGAACACAACTGTAATGTTGGAAAATTCTTACGCCTGCACGGCCACACTTCTCATGCAATCACACCCGATTGAGCATGCAATTACAGTGTGATTTGCATGCTATTTCTGTGCATTTGTGCATGCGTTTCTCCTTTTGAGATACGAAAGCGCATGCGATTGCGCATAAAAATGGTGATTGCATAAGATTGCGTATTGCAAACAGATGCGCAATCACATCGCACCCGAAATGGCGCGATTTCGGACCATTGCCACGATTGCAATTTTATTACAAAATCGCACAGCTAGTGTGGCCTAGCCCTTAGACTGTTCTCCAGTGCCAGATTTCAATGGCGTGGTTTAGTTTTTTCTGCCTTTTTTTCCAAATGTCTCTTTTTCACCTAAATTTTTTCTGTGTTGACAGTTACAGTTAGAGTCCTGCGCGGGTCTAGTTTTCCAGTCCCGCGTCTAACCCGGCCCCGCTTTTCTATCTGCTTCATACCCACGACCCGACCTGACCCGCAAGATTCAGACCTGAAATCCAACGACCCGCTTTTAGTCTTTCTTCCTATAATTTGTTCAGGGAAGTTTAAAAAAGTCTAAAAGTTAAAATAAATATTTTATCGTAACCAAAAATGTTCATAGAACAAACCTACCATACCACTAAATATATAGCAGGGGTCTTCAACTGTCAGGCATCCAAATGTCTGAAAACTACAACTCCCAGCATTCCCTGGATGCCTTCTGATATTGTAAGTGCTGTAGTGGAATGTGGGAGTTATATTTTTCAAAACAATGTAGACCCACAGCTAGGAGATCCCTGGTATAGAGTGCAGTGTACACTTTATATAATATCCCTACTGTGTATAACTACCTAACCATGGGCCTCTACTGTTCCCTACTATCTACCCATATGCCTCTACTGTCCCCTACTACATACCCATGGGCTTCAGCTCAATTTAAATCTTTATCTGCAACTATTTTCTTGTTGATCTGTGACCAGATAGGTAACCAGTAGTTATCCAGCTAGTTTAAAAACTATAAATCCCAGCATTCATCTATAATCAAGGAATGCTGGGAGTTAGTTTTCAAACATCTGTTGATCTGTCCTGCATAATATACATTTTACTCTCCACCCACTGTGTAAACATGCATTATGGGAGACAGTAAGTTACAATGAGCAGGTCCCACAACAGAGGATTATGGGTAAGGAGCAGGTGGAGCTACAGTGAAACATCTACACTATACATGGGTATAGATAATTATTCTATGTTTTGAAAACTACAACTCCCAGCATTCCCTGTTTGCACTCGTTGTTTTTCAATAATTGGGAGTTTTAAATGTCAATTATTTGGAGGTCCACATACCTGCTGTAGTTATAGCTGTACCTCATCAAGTGGCAGATTGTTATTATCATCACTAGAATCATCCATATCCCATAGATCATTATGGCCAGAAGGATTTACAAATACCAATGAAATCACGTCATCTGTTCCCATGCAGACACTTGGCTCTGGTCTCATGCATGGGTGCAGGTGCTGATAGAAGTTGTTACTTTATTCTATGGGAGATTGTTACTACTTTGCTGGCTCTGACTTCTGCTAGTTAAACCAAGGTCAGAAGTTTAACCCCTGCCTTTCCAGTCACCCAGTATAATACTGTAACTAGAGTCCTACATTGGGTTGAGTATACACGCGGGTTACCCGATTTGCGGGTCGGGTTCGGGTAACCCTAATTGAGTTTGAATTGGTTGCGGGTCGGGTTTGGGTTCTACTATATATCAGTAGATTTATATGGACTCAACAATTCCAATGAGATACATGAATGAAGCCTTCATGCCCTATAACAGCAGTCAGCTTTGCATGTTTTGGTGCAGCATTTATTCTTTTTTTTGTTGTGCTTAGTAAGCATGAAAACTAATTTATTTTTTTATAATTTCAGTATTGCTCGGAATCAAGTCTCTAAAGGAATCTATAAGATATTCCTTGAAAGTTGGCCCGATACGAATTAATGGTATGTTGCTAATAATACAAACTAATATACTGTATGATGTATATTTTACTTAAAACAAAAAGGTCATACTGCCTACCGTGATAGAATCTTTTCTTGATTTTTACGCAGGTAACCCCACCTCTGGCACTGTTGGTAAGTATAAGTTTAATATATAAGTTTTATACTTCAAGTTATTAAAAAAGTTCCACTTTATGTATGTGGTTTGTTGCAAATAATTTCTCTATTTCTATGTAGTATTTTGTCTGTTATATTAGATCTTTGTTTTCATCCTTCCATATGTACTTACAACATTCAAGGACTTTCATTAATAGGCATGGTGGGATGGAATAATATGTCCATAACAGGACATCTTGTCACTTTTACTTCTAGAATCAGTTATTGAACATGCATATGGCGATTGTGTTACAACTCTGTTATGCAGCACAGCCTTCTTAAAGAAATAGTTCACTGAAAATGTAACTATTCCTTTAAGATCTTCCTGCTTCAATTTAACTATAGCGCGCAGGCACGCTAATGCACGCTATAGTTAAAGTGAAACCGGAAGTGATCGGGACCTGCCACTTCAGCCAGCGGTGGATCGCGAGTAAGGTAAATGTCCTCTCTTCGTTCCAGGCTCCTTCACAATTGATTCAAGAACGAAAGGTAAGACATAGGTTTACTTCCTGTTCTTTAATCAATGCATTAAAGGAAAAGTTCACATTATACTAAAAGTCTTTATTTAGGGTGGAGATACCCTTTAAACATGCACAAATGCAATAAAAGTTGCATAGGTATTTCTTACTGAGTGGTGCATCAGTCATTCCCACAAGTAGGCCAAGTGTCCACCAATACATTGCTGTAATTCTCAACACAAGGCACATTAACAACAAGCCTACACCGCAGTTCTATGCAAAACGTTTGTTTACATATGAATCCCCAATATTATTTTTTTATAAATTTTTAGACCCTTATTAAAGGGCATGTCCACCCCCAAACCTATAATCCCCCCCACTACTGGCCCCATCATGTAGTGTAGTTTAATCCTTACCTCACATCCCAGCTCTATATGGTTCTCCTGTAGACCCCCCCCAAAGTCCCAAAAACTGCCCACCAGGAGGATAGCAGAGTCCATATAGGACTCTGCCTCCTACCTGGCCTCCGGGAGAATTTGGCATGCGGGCTGCAGCCCTTCTCCCCCCTCCCTCCCCCTCCCTCTCCCTCCCGTTTTGCTATCCCTCCCCCTAGCATCAAACCCCTTGCCCATGTAATAGAATAGGTTCCCCCAGCCCCAACCGCAAAAACATAATTTAAGAAGTCCCCCGAACTCTACTTACCTTCCCTCTCTCCACCGGCATTCTGAGAAGCCGGCAGCCGCGTCCGTGATTGGCTGCCTCTCAGCCAATCACGGACGCGGCTGCCGGTCCCGCCCCCTGCTTGCAGTGTCTTGCAAGCAGAAGGCCGGGCGTCGGAGGAGAGAGGGAAGGTAAGTAAAGATCTGGTCACTTTCTGAATTATGTTTATGGCGGTTGGGGCTGGGGGAACCTATTCTATTACTGGCAGAATATGTTAATAAGGGTGGACATACTCTTTAAAAGTTACCGTTCTTAGATGTACTTCTCTCTCACTAGGGTACCAATTAAACCATCCCGCACAATATACAATACTTACTACAGTTCTCCTTAGAAAGACAAGCTTTTTGGAGAAAACTGTAGGAACAATTTATTTAAAGTTAGAAATCTTGCCTAATAGAAATCAACGGAAAGAAGCATACCCATTGTAGTGTATAGCAAATTTAATCAGTTTACAAACAATTTGGGGGGTGTTCTCCCTTCTACTCAGCAACTCTAATTTATGGAATATATTTATACTGGAGCCAGAACAAATATGCACAGTATTTCATTATACAGTATATTTTTATAGTCAAAATAAATTGCATCCCATGCCTGGGTAACAAGTCAATTTCTTTACTATTTTTTTCAGACAAACTCCGCCATTGGTCTCTTCTTGTACCTTCTTTACTTCTCATAGCGAGAACCTTGTTTGAAACACACCAGTAGTTACATGAGTTTAATACTTTGCTTTATTGACGACCAACATAAAAGGTATAAATATAACAGTTTGTGAATATTATAACAATACGTTGAAATTCCTGGTTGGTTGACTCATTTCTAATTGTCAAATATCAAACATATATAATGGCATAATTTTTAAATAAAGTAAAATAAACATAAACCAAGAATAGACTGAAATCTCAGTCAGCTATAATAAAATTTAACACATATGATTTTGTTTGTCTTGTTTCTAACATTAAAACCTTTGAGTCACTATACAATAAATTGTAGTTTGATCCCATATTAGGGGTCCATAGTTATTGTTTGCCCAGGGAGGGAAGGGGGTAGACAGATAGAGCCCTATTTGTAAACGCGCGGTATCGCAATTTAGCAATACCGTGGGTTATTGATAATGTACATAAATGTACGTCCGCAAGCCATATATTTACACTGAATGTTTGTTAATTAACGAACGATTGGTTGTAGACTACCGCAATGGTATTCTCTGGGGATTGTAAACCTACAACCGCGTTATTGTAGATTTACGATCATTATCATTAATTTATGATCGTTATTGTTATTAATGATAACGATTATAAATTAACAATCGATAAACCACCCGCTTATTAATGATCGTTAAACCGATTGTTAAAGGCACAGATTGCTAAAAAGAGATACCGCACCTTTAGAACTATGGTACAAAGGGAAGGAAAAGGGTAAGGTAGGTTGTGGATTATAGGAATTTAGTTGGAGAGTTAAAAATCATTTGTTGAAAGTGTAAGTCTTTATTGACCATATCTATTCCAGCAGCACAGGTTTCAGCTTGGGCCTGTATGTGCAAGCCTAAGTGGCGGTTTACAAAATTGATTATTTCAGTCTAGAACTTCATATGGATGGGCAATCCCTTATTGGATGGCGAAAATGATAATCCGGTGCCCTACATTGGGGAAGGTATCATAATGTTTTGGTTTTTTAATGTGTTTAAAGGGCATGTCCACCCTTTATAAAAACTTTTGTGACAATGCAGGGGATACCCTCCCACCCCCAACTGCTATATTCATTACTCTAAAATCGTTGTCAATCTCTACTTACACCTCGTCAATCCTGCGCTGTTCTGGTCCAGTCCCCTGCCCGCCGAACTGCAAGCAGGGGGCTGGACCGGCAGCCGCGGTTGGCTGGGAGGCAACCAATCACAGCCGTGGCTGACTTCACTGTAGACAGCACAGGATCAAGGAGGTGTAAGTAGAGATTGATAACGATTTTAGAGCAATGAATATAGCGGTTGGGGGTGGGCGGGTATCCCCTGCATTGTCACAAAAGCTTTTATAGCTACATTACTTCCTGGCATGGAGTGATCGGGAGGGAAGGAGGGAGAGGGGGAAAGGGCTCTCTGAGCATGCCTCATACCTTGATGAGGCTAGCCAAGATACAGGCACAGGAAGAGGCATGACAGCTCCTACCCAGCAGTTTCCTGCACTTTAAAGAGGTAGAACAGGAGAACCACAAGGAGCATGGATGTGAGGTAAGGATTTTTTTATTTTGTACAGTGGGGCTAGTAGTTGGTAAAATTTTAGTTTGGGGGGGGACATGCCCTTTAAGACTTTTTGGTGTGAGGCATGCTTGGTTAATAATATAAAATTTAATCAGCCTGTTCTGAGTAGAGATGGCCGAACCTACATAGATTTGTTCAGTTTTCGGATTCCCGGATCTCAGGAAAATCCCAAAGATCCGAAAACGGAACAAATTTTTCGAATTTCGAAGATTTTGAATGTACGGAGCTATTTTCGATAATTTTTGAAAATATCTTTGAACGTTCGAAAGTACAATCAGAGACCACTTTCGAGTTTCCAATCGTTTTTTCGAATGTTCAAGGCTAATTTAGAAAATTATCGAAATCGCCTCGAACGGTCGATTTTTGAAAATACGATCGGAAACTCGAAAGTGGTCTCCGATCATATTTTTAAGGATTTTCGAACGTTCGAGGCTATTTTAGAAAATTAGCAAAAATAGAGCCATACATTCGAAAATTTGTTCCGAAATCTGGAGGATCTGTCCGGATTTCAGAACCGAGGGGTTCCGTGTCGGATCCGGGTTCGTGCCGGACCTAGATACCATCTCTAGTTCTGAGCAGGTGCAGATACAATTGAATTCAATTTCTTCATTATCCAGGTTTTATAACCAAGCTCGCCACTTAATCACTGAGGTGACTTCCCTAGTGGAGTGAGCACAGTAGTATTTGATACGATCTGATTGCCAGTTCTTTGCATTCAGTTCTGGTGATTTCAGTGCTGCATGAAGTGGGCTTCTTGTAACTCTAATTGCAGGCAGTGTCGAAGTTGCAAATATCGGAACAGAAAGGATTGCGCAATGTGTACTGTTTGGCTAGTTGTTCATAAGATCTAAGTTGGCTGTCTTCGTATTACTGACCAAATCGTGTAATGGGGCCCATACACTATAAAATCCTGGTTGTACGATAAAAATGGGCCAATAATAAAAAAATAGTATGACGATCGCCCATACACAAACCGCTAAACGTACAATATTGGGATTTCCTGTTAATGTACGACAGGCATTGGGGTGTGTATGGGCTCCATAATGCTGTCTAGATGTCCACTCCTTGTAATTTAGCAAGATCTGACTATTAGAGATGAACCAAGACTCGAATCTGAGTCTGAACTCTTTTTTGCACTTTCGATGATTATTCAAATTTTTGAGGATTTCTGAACTTATGAAATTGCGAGGATTTCCAAATTTTTAAAATTTTGAGGATTTTATAGAATTTGTGGAAACAATCCAGCCATATGTTCAGCAATGACAGACATTTTGCAGTGCCAAACCCCTGTGCTGCCTTGTGAAGTGTTGCCCTTCTGCTTTCCCTGTATGTCTGCTGTTCTGCCATCCCAACTTGCATATGTATCCTGTAAGGGTTTTTGAATGCAGACTATGTGTATTTGCTATGTTGTACCCCTGATTTTCTTCGGTCAATCTGGTTTGTTTTTTGATTTTAGAGCAGAGGGGAGAGAGACAGTTAGAAGTCCTGTAACTGCAGTTTAACGTGGTCCTGCTTTGGAAACAATGTCATTTAGAACGGATGCAGTCTCCAGTGAAAGTGTTTTTTTTCTGAGATGTACTAGTAGAGGAGTATATTCAGTGTGTCATTCTGAGGGGGAAGGGGAATAAGGGGACATACTGTAGGAGGAGCGGACAATGTACAAATAATGTATAAGTTATTGCTTAATAGGTATATATCAGGTTTTCTTCTTAGATACAAGCAACACCTCTCTGCGCCATCTAGCACATATGTAGCACCATGACAAAGTAGATACATCATGACAGACATAAAACCCACTGTCATAAATTTCCCTCTGCATTAATTTAAGCATACATTACACATAGTTCAATCATTAATGTCTGTCTCACCATTGCAGCAATCGTGTTCTTAAAATGAAATAAAGACCATAAGAGCAGGTATTGTTATAAAGGCCCAAACAGACATTCATATTACCCCATCTTCTCTATTAACAGATATGAGATTTTAGCGCATAGAGAGTGGTAGAATTCGAAGGATCGGGAAAAATGGAGGGGGGAGATAATAAGAAGATAAAGACAAGATCACTGCACAATATTCACATGCTAGGTTACTTATCAATAACGATTTGTTTAAAAACCGGAGAACTGAAGTAGAGCATCAGTTTATGTGTCTAAATCCCTCATCCCTCTGACACACAACAGTGCAGTTTTGTGTAAACATTAGAGATGACGAAACTCCCGGATCTCTGGAAAATCCTGAAGATCCGAAAATCCGAAAAATGTACCGATTTTTTGATTATTATCGAATGTTCTAGGCTATTTTCGAGGATTATCAAAAGAGCCTCGTACATTCAAAATCCTCGAAAATACGTCTGGAGACTACTTACGAGTTTCCGGTCGTATTTTCAAAGATTATCGAACATTTAAGGCTATTTTCAATAATCCTCGAAACTCGATAATTATAGAAAATAGGCTCCCAAGTCCTGAAATCCAGACTGATCATTCGGATTTCAGAACCGTGGGGTTCGGTGTCGGATCCAGGTCCCATCTCTAGTAAACATATATATAAATGTTCCTGTCACTTACAATGATAAATTCCGTTGCGCTTCATACAAAAAAAGAAAAGTAATTTTGCAGTGTATTTTTTCTCAGAATATTAACATTTTAGTTAAAAATAAAAGGTCCAGGGAATGAACCTGAAACTCAGGTATTAATCTAAAAAGTGGTCTGATTTTTAATAGCCTCCACTTTATTTTTAAAGGAAACACCCCCAAACTTGGAAATCCCTTCCACAAACTATTTATTTATGGAATCCAACAGCTATGTAAATGTGACATTCTTTCATACTACATGAAGAATTCTAGACAATAAACCATAGAACGCTTTTAGGAGATTTTGTGAAAAAATGAAATAAGATGATTCAAAAGGTAGAAATTCTATCTAAACCCACTTGACAGGTAAAAAAAATCCCACTGAATTTGAATTTCCCACAGTCCTGAATCAAACTTATTTATGATTCAAAACAGACTCTTTATTTTTTTATATCGAAAACTTGAGGTCGTGCTTTCTGTGATACCATCACCAAGTGCAGGTGGTTCAGATCTGTTTGCTTCTCCCTTATGCCCATGGCTGTTAGCCGTATGGCTAGAGAGAAGCTACATAGCTCCCTTCAGCCTGGTAATAACCTTCCATACTTGCCCTCCCTTTATTTCCCAGCTACCAGCAGCGAGCTTCCAGGGGGCACAATGGGATAAGTCTGAAGGTCCTAAAAAGGACCCAGGCAGTCCCGCCACAGTACAGTGAACAAACACACACAAACAAAAATGACATGTGAATAGTCAGTAATATAAATAGTGTGCCAGGTGCACAATAAATAAATATTGGGCCAAATAGGCCCTGGCCTCTTTGCCAGGGTATAAAAAATGTTCTACCATAGCCAACGCTATGACAGGAAGAGTAGTGAGTGTTATAACACGTGCTAGCCCATGCACAGTAGTGCAGAAGGAAAGCCCGAGCTTCGCTACCCCTGCCTCGAAGATTTGACCAGGCTCCATACCCACTCAAACCGGGGGTGACCCTCCTAGGTCCTCTTTCCATTAGGGCATACCCCCCTCTCACCAGCAACTGTCAAGAACTGATACCTCACTCGTATTATTCCGAAAGACAGGGAAGTGACGCTTCAAGCTTTAGGCTTAATAGTGTGTAGTGTGCAGACATTCAAATCAGGAGGCATGGGGGGGATAATACCGCCCCTCCCCGCTACAGGGACTCTCCCCCTTCTCCTGATAAGATCAGATACTCACATTGAGCTTAGCCAAAAAGCTGAGAAGTGATTTAATAATTTCATGATTTAAAATATTCTTTATTTACATAAAAATATATAACCTACCCCTGTAATGGATTTCTATGGGAGGAACTGTAAGATTATAGCCTTATAATCTTACAGTTCCAGGAGGGAGAGGAAACCAGAAGCCACAAAGGGGTAGGTTATTAATAAATAATGCACCACCAACTGTAAATTAAAGGGATATTAGAAGTCACCTTGGAGTTCCGGTGCCCTGTATAAAAGATACTCGGCGCTGGCTCATGCTTTTATATGTTCACGGAACTCCCTCGTGCTATATGCGTTGGTGTTGTTTTTTGTAAGATCTTAGTTCGATAATTATAGAAAATAGGCTCCCAAGTCCTGAAATCCAGACTGATCATTCAGATTTCAGAACCGTGGGGTTCGGTGTCGGATCCAGGTCCCATCTCTAGTAAACATATATATAAATGTTCCTGTCACTTACAATGATAAATTCCGTTGCGCTTCATACAAAAAAAGAAAAGTAATCTTTGCAGTGTATTTTTTCTCAGAATATTAACATTTTAGTTAAAAATAAAAGGTCCGGGATTGAACCTGCAAACTCAGGTATTAATCTAAAAAGTGGTCTGTATTTTTAATAGCCTCCACTTTATTTTTAAAGGAAACACCCCCAAACTTGGAAATCCCTTCCACAAACTATTTATTTATGGAATCCACACAGCTATGTAAATGTGACATTCTTTCATACATACATGAAGAATTCTAGACACAATAAACCATAGAACGCTTTTAGGAGATTTTGTGAAAAAATGAAATAAGATGATTCAAAAGGTAGAAATTCTATCTAAACCCACTTGACAGGTAAAAAAAATCCCACTGAATTTGAATTTCCCACATGTCCTGAATCAAACTTTATTTATGATTCAAAACAGACTCTTTATTTTTTTATATCGAAAACTTGAGGTCGTGCTTTCTGTGATACCATCACCAAGTGCAGGTGGTTCAGATCTGTTTGCTTCTCCCTTATGCCCATGGCTGTTAAGCCGTATGGCTAGAGAGAAGCTACATAGCTCCCTTCAGCCTGGTAATAACCTTCCATACTTGCCCTCCCTTTTATTTCCCAGCTACCAGCCAGCGAGCTTCCAGGGGGCACAAATGGGATAAGTCTGAAGGTCCTAAAAAGGACCCAGGCAGTCCCGCCACAGTACAGTGAACAAACACACACAAAACAAAAATGACATGTGAATAGTGCCAGTTATATAAATAGTGTGCCAGGTGCACAATAAATAAATATTGGGCCAAATAGGCCCTGGCCTCTTTAGCCAGGGTATAAAAAATGTTCTACCATAGCCAACGCTATGACAGGAAGAGTAGTGAGTGTTATAACACGTGCTAGCCCATGCACAGTAGTGCAGAAGGAAAGCCCGAGCTTTCGCTACCCCCTGCCTCGAAGATTTGACCAGGCTCCATACCCACTCAAACCAGGGGGTGACCCCTCCTAGGTCCTCTTTCCATTAGGGCATACCCCCCTCTCAACCAGCAACTGTCAAGAACTGATACCTCACTCAGTATTATTCCGAAAGACAGGGAAGTGACGCTTCAAGCTTTAGGCTTTAATAGTGTGTAGTGTGCAGACCCATTCAAATCAGGAGGCATGGGGGGGATAATACCGCCCCTCCCCGCTACAGGGACTCTCCCCCTTCTCCTGATAAGATCAGATACTACACTTGAGCTTAGCCAAAAAGCTGAGAAGTGATTTAATAATTTCATGATTTAAAATATTCTTTATTTACATAAAAAATATATAACCTACCCCTGTAATGGATTTCTATGGGAGGAACTGTAAGATTATAGCCTTATAATCTTACAGTTCCAGGAGGAGAAGGAAACCAGAAGCCACAAAGGGGTAGGTTATTAATAAATAATGCACCACCAACTGTAAATTAAAGGGATATTAGAAGTCACCTTGGAGTTCCGGTGCCCTGTATAAAAGATACTCGGCCTGCGGCCTCATGCTTTTATATGTTCACGGAACTCCTAGTGACTTGTAATATCCTTATAATTTACAGTTGGGGGTGCATTTTCCACTATATAAAACAAACAGTCATACTCAGCGCAGGCTGAATTAAACGGTACCAACTAACTCAAATAATAAGCATGCACAAGTGGTATTACACAAAAAATGTAAAGGGTATGTCCACTCCCCCAACTAAAATGTGCCTCACTGTGTAGTGTAAAAAATCCTTACCTTTCTCCTCCTTCTGGTTGTCCTGCCGTGCCTTCTGAAAGTCCAGGAAACTGACATTTTAGTTAAAAAATTGTGACAAATTATATTTTACTTAACCTTGTAACATGTATATTTCACATATCTGTTTTAAAGGAATAGTTAACTGAAAAAGTGAACTATTCCTTTAATGCATTATTGAAGAATTGGAGGTAAAGTAGACTATTTTCAAATAAAGAGAAATTGAGGTTCACACTCCAAAAGTAAATGTCCAAATTTATTGGTGTCCACACATCAGAAATACACAACATTTCGGGGTGTAAAATGTGCCGCCCTCATCAGGGGACATTTTCTTTGAGTACGATCCTCAATACCCTCTTTATTTGATATATGTATTCCAGTGAGGGTGGGGTACTTGGAAAAGTCAGCTTCCAGTGTTGGAAAGAGTGCATAGGACATTTTTGTTTTTCTTTAACCCTAATAATGCATTGATTGAAGAATAAAGTAGCTATGCCTTACCTTCCTTCTTCAATCAATTTCACAGGAGCCAGTAACGAAGGTGAGTATATTTATCTTACTTGCAATCCACCTCTGACTGCACACTTCCTGCTTAATTTAAAGGGTATCTCCACTGAAAAAAATAAAGTTTGGTCTTTTAGTTTTTTAGTTTAGAAGAACAGGAGGTAAAGGAGCCGTGTCTAACCTCCCTTTCTTCAATAAAACGTTCAGGAGCCAGGAGAGAAGATTAGTTACTTACCTGATTGCTCGCTCCCACGCCGCATAGTCTGACAGGTCCCGACAGACTGTCTTCTATGTGCATGCGCAAGTGCGATGCGCACGTGGAGATACCCTTTAACTACAGCGTGCATGCATGCTAATGCTAAAGTGAAACCTGCATGACCAGCCATCCAACATGAGTAAATGCAAAATGTTAACTGAAATTTATTTAAAGGATTAGAGCAGTCAACCCCCAAAACTAAAATCTCCCCCACTACTGGCCCCACTGTACAGTGTTTAAAAATCCTTACCTTACATCCCTGTTCCAAATGGTTCTCCTGCAATGTCTGTCCAAATTCTCAGAAAGTGAAGTAGGAGCCTGTCTTTGAGTGAAAATGTTTCCTCTTACCTTTCCTCTGACTGGAGAACAGCGGGAAAGCCAGAGCACAGGAAAACCCAGCACAGCACTTCTGGCAATGGAAGAGTCCAGTTTCTTCTAAATCTTTGCGCCATCGGCGCACTTAAGTGATGTCACGTGGTTTGCGAGGAGTCCAGAGCTGTTTGCTAACAAATATGGTGATTGCGGGTGGTATAGGGTCCACTACACTACAGAAAAATTCATATGAGAGGTGGAGATACCCTTTAACTATTCTTTTTTGATAATTGAAGGAGGTTGGTAAAGGACCTATTTCTTAACTCCCGTTCTTCAATAAATTTTACAGGAGCCGGGAATGAAGCAATTCAATTTCCCTGCGAAATCACTCCATAGCTGTTTCACCTGACATTTCCTGACTGTTTCCAGATTCAACTAAACTATAGAGCCAGTGTTGGACTGGGCATCTGGGGCCCACCAGGAAATCTTGCGCCAGGGGGCCACCAACCACTCATGCAAGCTAAGAAATTACTGTTGCCAGTGTTTGAATACTTGACAACACAAGAATTGTGTTTTGACTGTTTTGTAAATCTGTAAAGTTAACCCATAACCTCATTTTTTGAAGTTATTTCTCTTTGCTCCTGCTCACTTTACTAATCTGTACCACTTTCTAATAAATCTGAAGCCTCTCAGGCCAAAAGTACTGAAAATAGCAAAACATCTTTTGGCAAAAGCAGGGACAGGCAACTATTAGACCTCTAAATGTTTGAAAATTACTACTTGCAGCTAGGAAATATTGGGAGTTGTAGTTTTCAAAACATCTGGAGAACTACTTGTTGACTACTCCTAATATAAATGACCATAAAAGGGTATGCCCACCCCCAAACTAAAATTTAAATCTAACCTAATTACCCCCCAAATGAGGCTCCTAAATATACTTACCTGGACTCTTTCCCTTGGTTCTCTGCTGGACCAGCAGCATCAGTGATTGGTGGTTTCTCAGCCAATCAATGATGCTGCTGCCAACTCAGCCCCTTCAGCTGCTCCCGTGCACTAAAAAGGCACGGAGCAGCAGCAGAAGGCAGGCAAAGGAACAAGTTTTGGTAAGTATACTTACAAGTCTTGTGACCAACACCAGCTGTCTGCCATGTACAATAATGTTTTGACACCTTACCCTGTGCAGTTCTGATAACATCTCTTCCACAATGCAATCAATAACTTGCATTCATGAGGTACCTAACTCCTTGATGTTATATGCTGATTGGGACACATTGCAGGGTATTTGGTGTATCAGGGTTTGCATACATGTGCAGCAAACTAAGTATGTATGTACTGATTTGTATAGCAATATGTTACAGTGTGTAAATATGTGTGTGTTTTAAAAATATTGTATATTATTGCATGTATGTATGTATTGTGCAAGTGTATATGTGCTAAGTATTTGTTTGCATACAGCGGTGTGTGATTGTGAAAGTGTAGAATTTTTTGTGTACCAAAGTAAGCATGTGTGTCTAAATATGCTAGTGAAGGTTCTCATTCATCCAGGTCATGGTATATCTGTTGTATTCAATTAGATCAACTGGACTTGAAGTTTAGTTCTTGAAGACGTTTTGCTAGTCATCCAACTGGCTTTCTCAATTCAGAATGACTTGTACAAGAATCTGTGGCAATTGTGTACCCTGGAAAATCCCAATTAGCATATCACAGCCAAGTGTTAAGGGCGTGATTGGATAGTGGATAGTGACTAAGAGGTGTTATAGGAAGGCCCAGAGTAAGGTGAGTAAGGAGTGCGTGTATTAGTGCATATATGTATTATGTGTGCATGTTATAAAGGTATTTGTGTGTGTAGGATGTGTGTCTTTTTGGGACTGTGCATAACAATACATATGTGTGTAGCAGACTGTGTATATGTGTACTGGTTTGCTCAACAGTGCATGAGTGTGTACTGTAACTGTATGAATGGTGTTTATTTTGTGTGAGTATGTGTTTACCAAAACAAGCATGTGTGTGTAGTTATGTATGTGTGTGTACTGGTTTGTGTAGAAAGTGTTTATGAGAGAATGTAGCTGAGTGTGTGTGAGTGTTTAGAAAAGTTATTTCAGAATGTGTATATTAGTGCATATATGTATGTATGTGCATGTTATTAATATATAGATTTGTATGTAGGATCTATGACTTTTTGGGATTGTGCATTACATTTATATGTATATGCGTGTGAGTGTATATAGCAGAATGTTAGTGTGTACCAGTGTTTGTATGCAGTGCACTTGTGTAAGGATTAGAAAGATTATTTAAGTGTGTGGCAGTGTATGTGTGTACCAGGGTGTGCATACACCTTTAGCAAACTAATGGTCCGACACAGAGAAAAAACAGTTTCCAGGTCCGGGATCCTGCAATGCTTTAAAGTCTCTAGCAAGAATTACTGCATCGCGGGATCCTGGCCAGGTCATGGTAATATCTGTTGTATTCAATTAGATCAACTGGACTTGAAGTTTAGTTCTTGAAACGTTTTGCTAGTCATCCAACTGGCTTTCTCAATTCAGAATGACTTGTACAAAATCTGTGGAATTGTGTACCCTGGAAAATCCCAATTAGCATATCACAGCCAAGTGTTAAGGGCGTGATTGGATAGTGGATAGTGACAAGAGGTGTTATAGGAAGGCCCAGAGTAAGGTGAGTAAGGAGTGTCGTGTATTAGTGCATATATGTATTATGTGTGCATGTTATAAAGGTATTTGTGTGTGTAGGATGTGTGTCTTTTTGGGACTGTGCATAACAATACATATTGTGTAGCAGATGTGTATATGTGTACTGGTTTGCTCAACAGTGCATGAGTGTTGTACTGTACTGTATGAATGGTGTTTATTTGTTGTGAGTATGTGTTTACAAAACAAGCATGGGTGTGTAGTTATGTTATGTGTGTGTACTGGTTTGTGTAGAAAGTGTTTATGAGAGATGTAGCTGAGTGTGTGTGGAGTGTTTGAAAAGTTATTTCAGAATGTGTATATTGTGCATATATGTATGTATGTGCATGTTATTAATATATAGATTTGATGTAGGATGTATGACTTTTTGGGATTGTGCATTACATATATGTATATGCGTGTGAGTGTTTATAGCAGAATGTTAGTGTGTACCGTGTTTGTATGCAGTGCACTTGTGTAAGGATTAGAAGATTATTTAAGTGTGTGGCAGTGTATGTGTGTACCAGGGTGTGCATAACCCTTTAGCAAACTAATGGTCCGACAACAGAGAAAAAAAAGTTCCAGGTCCGGGATCCTGCAATGCTTTAAGTCTCTAGCAAAGAATTCATGGAGTGATCGGGAGGGAGGAGGAGGAGAGGGGAAAGGGCTCTTCTGAGCATGCCTCATACCTTGATGAGGCTAGCCAAGATACAGGCACAGGAAGAGGCACTGACAGCTCCTACCCAGCAGTTTCCTGCACTTTAAAGAGGTAGAACAGGAGAACCACAAGGAGCATGGATGTGAGGTAAGGATTTTTTTCTTTTGTACAGTGGGGCTAGTAGTTGGTAAAATTTTAGTTTGGGGGGTGGACATGCCCTTTAAGACTTTTTGGTGTGAGGCATGCTTGGTTAATAATATAAAATTTAATCAGCCTGTTCTGAGTAGAGATGGCCGAACCTACATAGTTTTGTTCAGTTTTCGGATTCCCGATCTCAGGAAAATCCCAAAGATCCGAAAACGGAACAAATTTTTCGAATTTCGAAGATTTTGAATGTACGGAGCTATTTTCGATATTTTTGAAAATATCTTTGAACGTTCGAAAGTACAATCAGAGACCACTTTCGAGTTTCCAATCGTTTTTTCGAATGTTCAAGGCTAATTAGAAATTATCGAAATCGCCTCGAACGGTCGATTTTTGAAAATACGATCGGAAACTCGAAAGTGGTCTCGATCATATTTTTAAGGATTTTCGACAGTTCGAGGCTATTTTAGAAAATTGCAAAAATAGAGCCATACATTCGAAATTTGTTCCGAAATCTGGAGGATCTGTCCGGATTTCAGAACCGAGGGTTCCGTGTCGGATCCGGGTTCGTGCCGGACCTAGATACCATCTCTAGTTCTGAGCAGGTGCAGATACATTGAATTCAATTTCTTCATTATCCAGGTTTTATAACCAAGCTCGCCACTTATCACTGAGGTGACTTCCCTAGTGGAGTGACCTACAGTAGTATTTGATACGATCTGATTGCCAGTTCTTTGCATTCAGTTCTGGTGATTTCAGTGCTGCATGAAGTGGGCTTCTTGTAACCTAATTGCAGGCATGTCGAAGTTGCAAATATCGGAACAGAAAGATTGCGCAATGTGTACTGTTTGGCTAGTTGTTCATAAGATCTAAGTTGGCTGTCTTCGTATTACTGACCAAATCGTGTAATGGGGCCCATACACTAATAAATCCTGGTTGTACGATAAAAATGGGCCAATAATAAAAAATAGTATGACGATCGCCCATACACAAACCGCTAAACACAATATTGGGATTTCCTGTTAAGGTACGACAGGCATTGGGGTGTGTTGGGCTCCATAAATGCTGTCTAGATGTCCACTCCTTGTAATTTAGCAAGATCTGACTATTAGAGATGAACCAAGACTCGAATCTGAGTCTGAACTCTTTTTTGCACTTTCGATGATTATTCAAATTTTTGAGGATTTCTGAACTTATGAAATTGCGAGGATTTCCAAATTTTAAAAATTTTGAGGATTTTATAGAATTTGTGGAAACAATCCAGCCATATGTTCAGCAATGACAGACATTTTTAGCAGTGCCAACCCCTGTGCTGCCTTGTGAAGTGTTGCCCTTCTGCTTTCCCCTGTATGTCTGCTGTTCTGCCATCCCAACTTGCATATGTATCCTGTAAGGGTTTTTGAATGCAGACTATGTGTATTTGCTATGTTGTACCCCTGATTTCTTCGGTCAATCTGGTTTGTTTTTTGATTTAGAGCAGAGGGGAAGAGACAGTTAGATAGTCCTGTAACTGCAGTTTAACGTGGTCCTGCTTTGGAACAATGTCATTTAGAACGGATGCAGTCTCCATGTGAAAGTGTTTTTTTCTGAGATGTCTAGTAGAGGAGTTATTTCAGTGTGTCATTCTGAGGGGGAAGGGAATAAGGAATACTGTAGAGGAGACGACATGTACAAATAATGTATAAGTTATTGCTTAATAGGTATATTCAGGTTTTCTTCTTAGATACAAGCAACACTCTCTCTGCCATCTAGCACATATGTAGCACCATGACAAAGTAGATACATCATGACAGACATAAAACCCACTGTCATAAATTTCCCTCTGCATTAATTTAAGCATACATTACACATAGTTCAATCATTAAATGTCTGTCTCACCATTGCAGCAATCGTGTTCTTAAAATGAAATAAAGACCATAAGAGCAGGTATTGTTATAAAGGCCCAAACAGACATTCATATTACCCCATCTTCTCTATTAACAGATATGAGATTTTAGCGCATAGAGAGTGGTAGAATACTGAAGGATCGGGAAAAATGGAGGGGGGAGATAATAAGAAGATAAAGACAAGATCACTGCACAATATTCACATGCTAGGTTACTTATCAATAACGATTTGTTTAAAAACCGAGAACTGAAGTAGAGCATCAGTTTATGTGTCTAAATCCCTCATCCCTCTGACACACAACAGTGCAGTTTTGTGTAAACATTAGAGATGACGAAACTCCCGGATCTCTGGAAAATCCTGAAGATCCGAAAATCCGAAAAATGTACCGATTTTTTGATTATTATCGAATGTTCTAGGCTATTTTCGAGGATTATCAAAAGAGCCTCGTACATTCAATAATCCTCGAAAATACGTCTGGAGACTACTTACGAGTTTCCGGTCGTATTTTCAAAGATTATCGAACATTTAAGGCTATTTTCAATAATCCTTGAACGTTCGATAATTATAGAAAATAGGCTCCCAAGTCCTGAAATCCAGACTGATCATTCGGATTTCAGAACCGTGGGGTTCGGTGTCGGATCCAGGTCCCATCTCAGTAAACATATATATAAATGTTCCTGTCACTTACAATGATAAATTCCGTTGCGCTTCATACAAAAAAAGAAAAGTAATTTTGCAGTGTATTTTTTCTCAGAATATTAACATTTTAGTTAAAAATAAAAGGTCCAGGGAATTGAACCTGCAAACTCAGGTATTAATCTAAAAAGTGGTCTGTATTTTTAATAGCCTCCACTTTATTTTTAAAGGAAACACCCCCAAACTTGGAAATCCCTTCCACAAACTATTTATTTATGGAATCCACACAGCTATGTAAATGTGACATTCTTTCATACATACATGAAATTCTAGACACAATAACCATAGAACCGTTTAGGAGATTTTGTGAAAAAATGAATAAGATGATTCAAAAGGTGAAATTCTATCTAAACCCACTTGACAGGTAAAAAAAATCCCACTGAATTTGAATTTCCCACATGTCCTGAATCAAACTTTATTTATGATTCAAAACAGACTCTTTATTTTTTTATATCGAAAACTTGAGGTCGTGCTTTCTGTGATACCATCACCAAGTGCAGGTGGTTCAGATCTGTTTGCTTCTCCCTTATGCCCATGGCTGTTAAGCCGTATGGCGAGGAGAAGCACATAGCTCCCTTCAGCCTGGTAATAACCTTCCATACTTGCCCTCCCTTTTATTTCCCACTACCAGCCAGCGAGCTTCCAGGGGGCACAAATGGGATAAGTCTGAAGGTCCTAAAAAGGACCCAGGCAGTCCCGCCACAGTACAGTGAACAACACACACACAAAACAAAAATGACATGTGAATAGTGCCAGTTATATAAATAGTGTGCCAGGTGCACAATAATAAATATTGGGCCAAATAGGCCCTGGCCTCTTTACCAGGGTATAAAAAGTTTCACCATAGCCAACGCTAGACAGGAAGAGTAGTGAGTGTTAAACCTGCTAGCCCATGCACAGTAGTGCAGAAGGAAAGCCCGAGCTTTCGCTACCCCCTGCCTCGAAGATTTGACCCAGGCTCCATACCCACTCAACCAGGGGGTGACCCCTCCTGTCCTCTTTCCATTAGGGCATCCCCCCTCTCAACCAGCAACTGTCAAGAACTGATACCTCACTCAGTATTATTCCGAAGACAGGGAGTGACGCTTCAAGCTTTAGGCTTTAATAGGTGTTAGTGTGCAGACCCATTCAAATCAGGAGGCATGGGGGGGATAATACCGCCCCTCCCCGCTACAGGGACTCTCCCCCTTCTCCGATAAGATCAGATACTACACTTGACTTAGCCAAAAAGCTGAGAAGTGATTAATAATTTCATGATTTAAAATATTCTTTATTTACATAAAAAAATATATAACCTACCCCTGTAATGGATTTCTATGGGAGGAACTGTAAGATTATAGCCTTATAATCTTACAGTTCCAGGAGGAAAGGAAACCAAAGCCACAAAGGGTAGGTTATTATAATAATGCACCACCAACTGTAAATTAAAGGGATATTAGAAGTCACCTTGGAGTTCCGTGCCCTGTATAAAAGATACTCGGCCTGCGCCCTCATGCTTTTATATGTTCACGAACTCCTAGTGACTTGTAATATCCTTAAATTTACAGTGGGGGGTGCATTTTCCACTATATAAAACAACAGTCATACTCAGCGCAGGCTGAATTAAACGGTACCAACTAACCAAATAATAAGCATGCACAAGTGGTATCACAAAAAATGTAAAGGGTATGTCCACTCCCCAACTAAAATGTGCCTCACTGTGTAGTGTAAAAAATCCTTACCTTTCTCCTCCTTCTGGTTGTCCTGCCGTGCCTTCTGAAAGTCCAGGAAACTGACATTTTAGTTAAAAAATTGTGACAAATATATTTTACTTAACCTTGTAACATGTATATTTCACATATCTGTTTTAAGGAATAGTTAACTGAAAAAGTGAACTATTCCTTTAATGCATTGATTGAAGAATTGGAGGTAAAGTAGCTATTTTCAAATAAGAAGAAATTGAGGTTCACACTCCAAAAGTAAATGTCCAAATTTATTGGTGTCCACACATCAGAAATACACAACATTTCGGTGTAAAATGTGCCGCCCTCATCAGGGGACATTTTCTTTTGGAGTACGATCCTCAATACCCTCTTTATTTGATATATGTATTCCATGAGGGTGGTTACTTGGAAAAGTCAGCTTCCAGTGTTGGAAAGAGTGCATAGGACATTTTTGTTTTTCTTTAACCCTAATAATGCATTGATTGAAGAATAAAGTAGCTATGCCTTACCTTCCTTCTTCAATCAATTTCACAGGAGCCAGTAACGAAGGTGAGTATATTTATCTTACTTGCAATCCCCTCTGACTGCACCACTTCCTGCTTTAATTTAAAGGGTATCTCCACTGAAAAAAATAAAGTTTGGTCTTTTAGTTTTTTAGTTTAGAAGAACAGGAGGTAAAGGAGCCGTGTCTAACCTCCCTTTCTTCAATAAAACGTTCAGGAGCCAGGAGAGAAGATTAGTTACTTACCTGATTGCTCGCTCCCACGCCGCATAGTCTGACAGGTCCCGACAGACTGTCTTCTATGTGCATGCCAATGTGCGATGCGCACGTGGAGATACCCTTTAACTACAGCGTGCATGCATGCTAATGCTAAAGTGAAACCTGCATGACCAGCCATCCAACATAGTAAAGCAAAATGTTAACTGAAATTTATTTAAAGATTAGAGCAGTCAACCCCCAAAACTAAAATCTCCCCCACTACTGGCCCCACTGTACAGTGTTTAAAAATCCTTACCTTACATCCCTGTTCCAAATGGTTCTCCTGCAATGTCTGTCCAAATTCTCAGAAAGTGAAGTAGGAGCCTGTCTTTGAGTGAAAATGTTTTCCTCTACCTTTCCTCTGACTGAACACGGGAAAGCCAGAGCACAGGAAAACCAGCACAGCACTTCTGGCAATGGAAGAGTCCTTTTCTTCTAAATCTTTGCCCATCGGCGCACTTAAGTGATGTCACGTGGTTTGCGAGGAGTCCAGAGCTGTTTGCTAACAAATATGGTGATTGCGGGTGGTAAGGGTCCACTACACTACAGAAAAATTCATATGAGAGGTGGAGATACCCTTTAACTATTCTTTTTTGATAATTAAGGAGGGTTGGTAAAGGACCTATTTCTTAACTCCCGTCTTTCAATAATTTTACAGAGCCGGGAATGAAGCAATTCAATTTCCCTGCGAAATCACTCCATAGTTTCACCTGACATTTCCTGACTGTTTCCAGATTCAACTAAACTATAGAGCCAGTGTTGGACTGGGCATCTGGGGCCCACCAGGAAATCTTGCGCCAGGGGGCCACCAACCACTCATGCAAGCTAAGAAATTACTGTGCCAGTGTTTGAATACTTGACAACACAAGAATTGTGTTTTGACTGTTTTGTAAATCTGTAAAGTTACCCCATAACCTCATTTTTTGAAGTTATTTCTCTTTGCTCCTGCTCACTTTACTAATCTGTACCACTTTCTAATAAATCTGAAGCCTCTCAGCCAAAAACTGAAAATAGCAAAACATCTTTTGGCAAAAGCAGGGACAGGCAACTATTAGACCTCTAAATGTTTGAAAATTACTACTTGCAGCTAGGAAATATTGGGAGTTGTAGTTTTCAAAACATCTGGAGAACTACTTGTTGACTACTCCTAATATAATGACCATAAAAGGGTATGCCCACCCCCAAACTAAAATTTAAATCTAACCTAATTACCCCCCAAATGAGGCTCCTAAATATACTTACCTGGACTCTTTCCCTTGGTTCTCTGCTGGACCAGCAGCATCAGTGATTGGTGGTTTCTCAGCCAATCAATGATGCTGCTGCCAACTCACCCCTTCAGCTGCTCCCGTGCACTAAAAAGGCACGGAGCAGCAGCAGAAGGCAGGCAAAGGAACAAGTTTTGGTAAGTATACTTACAAGTCTTGTGACCAACACCAGCTGTCTGCCATGTACAATAATGTTTTGACACCTTACCCTGTGCAGTTCTGATAACATCTCTTCCACAATGCAATCAATAACTTGCATTCATGAGGTACCTACTCCTTGATGTTATATGCTGATTGGGACACATTGCAGGGTATTTGGTGTATCAGGGTTTGCATACATGTGCAGCAACTAAGTATGTATGTACTGATTTGTATAGCAATATGTTACAGTGTGTAAATATGTGTGTGTTTTAAAATATTGTAATTATTTGCATGTATGTATGTATTGTGCAAGTGTAATGTGCTAAGTATTTGTTTGCATACAGCGGTGTGTGATTGTGAAAGTGTAGAATTTTTGTGTACCAAAGTAGGCATGGTGTCTAAATATGCTAGTGAAGGTTCTCATTCATCCAGGTCATGGTATATTCTGTTGTATTCAATTAGATCAACTGGACTTGAATTTTAGTTCTTGAAGACGTTTTGCTAGTCATCCAACTGGCTTTCTCAATTCAGAATGACTGTACAAGAATCGTGTGGCAATTGTGTACCCTGGAAAATCCCAATTAGCATATCACACACAGCCAAGTGTTAAGGGCGTGATTGGATAGTGGATAGTGACTAAAGGTTATAGGAAGGCCCAGAGTAAGGTGAGTAAGGAGTGCGTGTATTAGTGCATATATGTATTATGTGTGCATGTTATAAAGGTATTTGTGTGTAGGATGTGTGTTCTTTTTGGGACTGTGCATAACAATACATATGTGTGTAGCAGACTGTGTATATGTTATTGGTTTGCTCAACAGTGCATGAGTGTGTACTGTAACTGTATGAATGGTGTTTATTTGTGTGAGTATGTGTTTACCAAAACAAGCATGTGTGTGTAGTTATGTATGTTGTGTACTGGTTTGTGTAGAAAGTGTTTATGAGAGAATGTAGCTGAGTGTGTGTGAGTGTTTAGAAAAGTTATTTCAGAATGTGTATATTATGCATATTTTATGTATGTGCATGTTTTAATATATAGATTGTTATGTGGATGTATGACTTTTTGGGATTGTGCATTACTTTTATATGTATATGCGTGTGAGTGTATATAGCAATGTTAGGTGGTACCAGTGTTTGATGCAGTGCACTTGTGTAAGGATTAGAAAGATTATTTAAGTGTGTGGCAGTGTATGTGTGTACCAGGGTGTGCATACACCTTTAGCAAACTAATGGTCCGACACAGAGAAAAAAAAGTTCCAGGTCCGGGATCCTGCAATGCTTTAAAGTCTCTAGCAAGAATTACTGCATCGCGGGATCCTGGGGAACGGTGGTCTACAACCCTGGGAACTCTGTTCTGGTGCGGAACAGGATTTACACCACTGGGAGAACTCTGTTCTCAGCGGCCGAACAGGGGCTTTGAATCACAACCCTTGGAACTCTGTTCCGTGGTGCCGGAACAGGCTTTTACACCCTGGAAACTCTGTTCTGGTGGCCGGAACGGGGTTTACACCCTGGACCTGTTCTGGTGGCCGAACGGGGTCTGCACCCTGGAACTCTCTTCTGGTGCCCGGAACGGGGTCTACACCTGCTGGAACTCTGTTCTGGCGGAAGGGGTTCTACCATCCTGGGAACTCTGTTCTGGGGCGGAAATGGGTTTACACGCCTGGGAACCCCTGTTCTGGGCAGAACGGGGTATGGTGACACCCTAAAAACTCATGTTTGTGGGCCGAACGGGTGTCTGCACCCTGGGAACTCTACTGTTTTGGTGGCCGAGAACGGGTGGTTTACACCCTGGGAACTCTGTTCTGGTGGCGGAACAGACTTTTACCCCTGGGAACTCGCGTTCTGGTGGCCGACAAGGGCTTTTCACCCTGGGAACTCGGTTCTGGTGGCCGGAACGGGTCTCACCCTGGGACCTTCGGTGCCGGAACGGGTCTGCACCCTGGGAACTCTGTTCCGGGTGGCGGAACGGGGTTACACCCTGGGAACTCGGTTCTGGTGGCCGGAACGTGGGTTTACACCCCTGGGAACTCTGTTCTGGTGCCGAAAAGGGGTCTACACACCCTGGGAACTCTGTTCTGGTGGCCGGAAGTGGATCTGCCCCTGGGAACTCTGTTCCGGTGGCCGAACGGGGGTCTACACCCTGGGAACTCTTTCTGTGGCGGCCGGAAACAGGGGATTTACACCAGGGAGCTCTGTTCTGGCGGCCCCCGGCCGAACGGGGGTTTTGCACCCTGAACTCTGTTCTGGTGGCCGGAACAGAGCTTTTCACCCTGGAACTCTGTTCTGGTGGCCGAACGGGGGTTTACATCCCACCCTGGACTCTGTTCTGGTGGCCGGAACGGGGTCTGCACCTGGGAACTCTGTTTCTGGTGCCCGGAACGGGGTCTACATGCTGGGAAATCTGTTCTGAAGGCGTAATCGGGGGTCTACCCACTGGAACTCTGTTCTGGTGGCTGGACAGGGAGTTTACACCCTGGGAACCCTGTTCTGGTGGCCAGAACGGGGGTTTACACCCCTGAAAACTCAGTTTCTGGTGGCCGGAACGGGGTCTGCACCCTGGGAACTCTGTTTTGGTTGCCTAACGGGTTTACACCCTGGGAACTCTGTTCTGGGTGGCCGGAACAGAGCCTTTTACCCTGGGAACAACCTCTGTTTCTGGTGGCACGGCCAACATGGGCTTTTCTAATCAAACCCTGGGAACTACTGTTCTGGTGGCCGAACAAGGGTCTTACACCTGGGAACTCTGTTCTTGGTGGCCGGACGGTGGGTCCGCCCTGGAAACTCTGTTCCGTGGCCGAACGGGGGTCTACACTGCTGGGAATCTCTTTTTTCTGGCGGCCGGCAACAGGGATTTACACCAGGGAGCTCTGTTCTGGCGGCCGGAAGGGGGTTTGCACACCGTGACTCTGTTCTGTGCGCGGAACAGAGCTTTTCATCACCCTGGGAACTCTGTTCTGGTGGGCCGGAACGGGGGTTCTACACCCTGGGACCCTCTGTTCTGGTGGCCGAACGGGGGTCTCGCACCTGGGAAACTTGTTCTGGTGCCCGGAACGGGATCTACATGCTGGGACTCTGTTCTGAATGGCCGGAACGGGGTCCACACTGGAACTCTGTTTCTGTGGCTGGAACGAGTTTACACCTGGGAACCCGTCTGTTGGCCAGAACGGGTTTACACCCTGAAACTCAGTTTTGGATGGCCGAAGGGGTCTGCAACCGTGGGGAACATACTCTGTTTTGTTGTCCGGTAACGGGGGTTTACACCCCTGGGAACTCTGTTGGTGGCCGGAAACAGAGCCTTTTACCCTGGGACTCTGTCTGGTGGCCGGAACAGGGCTTTTTCACCTGGGAATCACTCTGTTGTGGCCGGAACAGGGTCTTCAACCCTGGGAACCTCTGTTCTGGGGTGACGAACGGTGGGTCTGCACCCTGGAACTCTGTCCGGTTGGCGGAACGGGGTCTCCATGCTGGGAACTCTTTTCTGGCGGCCGGAACAGGGATTTACACCATGGGAGCTCTGTTCTGGCGGCCGGAAAGGGGGTTTGCACCCTTGGAACTCTGTTTGGTGGGCGGAACAGAGCTTTTCACCCTGGGAACTACTGTTCTGGTGGCCGGAAGGGGGTTTTACAACCCTGGCCATCTGTTCTGGTGGCCGGAACGGGGGTCTTGCACCTGGAACTCTGTTCTGGTGCCCGGAACGGGGTCTACATGCTGGGAACTCTGTTCTGAAGGCCGGAACGGGGGTCTACTAACACGCTGGGACTCTGTTCTGGTGCAGTCTGGAACAGAGTTTACACACCCTGGGAACCCTGTTCTGGTGGCCAGAACGGGGGTTCCACCTGAAAACTCGTTTTGGATGGCCGAACGGGGTCCACCCTGGGAACTCTGTTTTGGGGCCGTACGGGTTTACACCCTGGGAACTCTGTCTGGTTGGCCGGAAACGAGGTATCACCTGGGAATCTTTTGTAGCCGAACGGGCTTCACCCTGGGAACCTGTTCTGTGGCGGAAAAGGGTCTCAGACCTGGGATCTCTGTTTCTGGGTTTGCCAGAACGGGGGTCTGCACCCCGGGAACCTTTGGGGCCGAACGGGTTTCACCCGGAACACTCTGTTTGGTGGCCGGAACGGGGGTCACTCACCTGGGAACTCGTTGGGGCATGGAACGGGGTGCTAAACCCTGGGACTCTGTTCTGGGTGGCCGAACAGGGGTTACACTGACTCTGTTTGAGTGCTGGCTGGGGTCTCACCCTGGAAACCTGTTCTGGTGGCGGAACGGGGTTACACCCTGGGAACTCGTTTCTGGTGGCCGGAAGGGGGTCTGCACCCTGGGAACTCTGTGTTCCGGTGGCGGCCGGAACGGGGTATCTACAACCCTGGGATCGGTTCTGGTGGCCGGAACGGGGTTTCACACCTGGGAACTCTGTTTCTGGTGCCGGAACAGGGGTTACACCCTGGGAACTCTTTTCTGTTCTGGTGCCGGAAAGGGGATTGCACCTGGAACTCTGTTCCGGTGGCCGGAAGGGGTCTGACACCCTGGGAACTCTGTTCTGGGGCCGCGTGACACCATGGGACTTCTGGCAAGCGGGGTTGCCAGCCTGGAATCTGTTGAAGCTGCGGTGGGGTTACAACGTGGAGCTGTATCTTTGGCAGCGACGGCACTGGGAACCCTGTTCTGGTGGCCGGAACGGTGGGTTTACACCCTGGAAAAACTCTGTTCTGGTGGCCGAACGGGGGTGTACAACCATGGGAAAGAACCCCCACTGTCTGGTTTTTCTGGTGGCCGGAACGTAAGGTTGCACCCTGGGAACTCTGTTCTGGGGCACGACTTCGGGGAACTTGTTCTGGTAGCCGAACAAGGGCTTTGTGACCCGGGAACTCTGTTCTGTGTGCCGGAAACACGTGGGTCTTTCACCCTGGGAACTCGGGTTCTGGTGCGGAACGGGGGTCTGCACCCCGGGGTGAAACTCTTTTGGCGGGGGGAACGGGGTTTACCCTGGGAACCTCTGTTTCTGGAGGAACTGACTTCATCTTTAGGTGGTTCATGGAACAAGCTCTTTTCCTGGACGATTTGCACCTGGGAACTCTGTGGTGCGACGTCGTGGGATATTGAGGCGGGAACGAGGGGTCTGACACCCTGGTGGAACTCCTGTTCTGGTGTGGAACGGGGGTACGACCTGACAACGCCGGGCAAAGGGGCGACAGGGGAATCGGTTCTCGGCTTGGCCGGAACGGGGGTCTACGGACCCTGGGAACTACGTGTTTGTTGCCGGGAACGGTGGTTTACACCCTGGGAACTCGTGTCAGGTGGCCGGAAAGAGGTCTACACCCTGGGAACTACTTTTTCTGGTGGCCGGAAAGTGATCTGCCCCCTGGGAACTATGTTCCAGGTGGCCGTACGGGGTCTACACCCTGGAACTCTTTTCTGCGGCCGGAACTGGAGTTACAACATGGATCTCTGTTTCTGGTGGGCCGGAACGGGGGGTTTTTGCACCTCTGGAACTCTGTTCTGGTTGCCGAGAACAGGCCTTTCAACCGGGAAACTCTGTTCTGGTGGCCGAACGTGGGTTACACCTGACGGGACCTCTGTGGTCTGGTGGCGGAACGGGGTGGTTTCATCCCTGGGAACTCGTTCTGTTGGAGGACGGGGTCTGCACCCTGGAACTCTGTTCGGTGGCGGGCTTTTCACCCTGGGAACTCTGTTCTGGTGGCCGGAACAAGGGTCTTCACCCTGGGAACTCTGTTCTGGTGGCCGGAACGGTGGGTCTGCACCCTGGGAACTCTGTTCCGGTGGCCGGAACGGGGGTCTACATGCTGGGAACTCTTTTCTGGCGGCCGGAACAGGGATTTACACCATGGGAGCTCTGTTCTGGCGGCCGGAACGGGGGTTTGCACCCTTGGAACTCTGTTCTGGTGGCCGGAACAGAGCTTTTCACCCTGGGAACTCTGTTCTGGTGGCCGGAACGGGGGTTTACACCCTGGGACCTCTGTTCTGGTGGCCGGAACGGGGGTCTGCACCCTGGGAACTCTGTTCTGGTGCCCGGAACGGGGTCTACATGCTGGGAACTCTGTTCTGAAGGCCGGAACGGGGGTCTACACGCTGGGAACTCTGTTCTGGTGGCTGGAACAGGAGTTTACACCCTGGGAACCCTGTCCTGGTGGCCAGAACGGGGGTTTACACCCTGAAAACTCAGTTTGGATGGCCGGAACGGGGGTCTGCACACTGGGAACTCTGTTTTGTTGTCCGGAACGGGGGTTTACACCCTGGGAGTCTGCACACTTTGGAAAACTCTGTTTTTGGTTGTCCGGAACGGGGTTTACACCCTGGAACTCTGTTCTGGTGGCCGGAACAGAGCTTTTCACCCTGGGAACTCTGTTCTGGTGGCCGGAACATGGTGGTCCGGAACGGAGCTTTTACACCCTGGGAACTCTTTTCTGGTGAACGGAACAAGGACTTTTCACCCTGGGAAACTCGTTCTGTGGCCGGAACGAGGGTCTATCACCCTGGGAACCTGTTCGGGTGTCCGGGAACGTTGGTCTGCACCCTGGGAACTCTGTTCCGGGTGGCGGAAACGGGGGTCTACACCCTGGGAACTCTGTTCTGGTGGCCGGAACGTGGGTTTAACACCCCTGGGAACTCTGTTCTGGTGCCGTGAACAGGGGTCTCACCCTGGGAACTCTGTTCTGGTGGCCGGAAGGGGTCTGCCCCTGGGAACTCTGTTCGGTGGCCGGAACGAGGGGTCTACACCCTGGGAACTCTTTCTGTGGGGCCGGAAACAGGGGATTTACACCGGGAGCTCTGTTCTGGGGCCCGGGAACGGGGGTTTTGCACCCTGAACTCTGTTCTGGTGGCCGGAACAGAGCTTTTTCACCCTGGGAACTCTGTTTGGTGGCCGGAACGGGGGTTTACATCCACCTGGACTCTGTTCTGGTTGGCCGAAGGGGTCTGCACCCTGGGAACTCTGTGTTCTGGGCCCGGAACGGGGGTCTACATGCTGGGAATCTGTTTCTGAGGCCGAACGGGGGTCTACCCACTGGAACTCTGTTCTGGGGCTCGGACAGGAGTTTACACCACCTGGGACCCTGTTCTGGTGGTCCAGAACGGGGGTTTACAACCAACCCTGAAACTCGTTTGTGGTGCCGGAACGGGGTCTGCACCCTGGGAACTCTGTTCTGGTGCCAACGGGGGTTTACACCCTGGGAACTCTGTTCTGGGTGGCCGGAACAGGCTGGTCTACCCTGGGAACACTCTGTTTCTGGTGGCCGGCAACAGGGTTTTTAATAAACACCTGGGAACTACTGTTCTGGTGGCCGAACAGGGGGTCTTCACCCTGGGAACTCTGTTCTGGTGGCCGGACGGTGGGGTCGCACCCTGGAAACTCTGTTCCGGTGGCCGACGGGGGCTTACAGCTGGGAACTCTTTTTCTGGCTGGCCGGAACAGGGTTTACACCAGGGAGTCTGTTCTGGCGGCCGGAACGGGGGTTTGCACCCGTGAACTCTGTTCTGGTGGCCGATAACAGGCTTTCACCCTGGGAACTCTGTTCTGGTGGCCGGAAACGGGGGTTACACCCTGGGACCCCTCTGTTCTGGTGGCCGTGAACGGGGGTCTGCACCTGGGAAATCTTGTTCTGGTGCCCGGAACGGGGTCTACATCTGGGACTCTGTTCTGAATGGCCGGAACGGGGTCCACACCTGGGAACTCTGTTCTGTGGTGGCAACGAGGGTTTAACACCCTGGGAACCCGTCTGTTGGCCAGAACGGGTTTACAAAAAACACCTGAAACTCAGTTTTGGATGGCCGGAACGGGGTCTGCAACCGTGGGGACTACTCTGTTTTGTTGTCCGAACGGGGGTTTACACCCCTGGGAACTCTGTTGGGTGGCCGGAAACAGAGCCTTTACCCTGGGAACTCTGTCTGGTGGCCGGAACAGGGCTTTTATCACCTGGGAATCATCTGTTCTGTGCCGGAAAAGGGTCTTCACCCTGGGAACTCTGTGCTGGGGTGACGAACGGTGGGTCTGCACCCCATGGTAACTACTGTCCGGTTGGCGAACGGGGTCTACCATGCTGGGGAACATCTTTCTGGCGGCCGGAACAGGGATTTACACCATGGGAGCTCTGTTCTGGCGGCCGGGAAAGGGGGGTTTGCACCCTTGGAAACTCTGTTCTGGTGGGGATACAGAGCTTTTCACCCTGGGAACTACTGTCTGGTGGCCGGAACGGGGGTTTTTTTTACACCCTGGGCCCATCTGTTCTGGTGGCCGGAACGGGGGTCTTGCACCTGGAACTCGTTCTGGTGCCCGGAACGGGGTCTACATGCTGGGACTCTGTTCTGAAGGCCGGAACGGGGTCTACTATACACGCTGGGACTCTGTCTTGGTCTGGGAACAGGAGTTTACAAACACCTGGGAACCCTCTCTGGTGGCCAGAACGGGGGGTTTCCAACCTGAAAACTCCGTTTGGAATGGCGAACGGGACTGGAACGTGGTGGGGAAACGGTGTACACCTGGGAACTCTGTGTTGGTTGCCGGAACGGCTTGTATTACACGGATCTTGTTGTACCGAACAGGCTTCCTGGGAACCTGTCTGTGAACAAGGTCTTTCAGTACCGGTAACTGTTTGTTTGCCAGAGGGTCGACGACCTTCGGGCCAATGGGGTTTAGGTACCTCTTTGGCCACGTTCATACTACGGGCAACTGTGGGGATGACGGGGTACTTTACACAAATGTCTTCTGGGTGCAGAAGGGTACACGACTGTTGAGGCTGGAATGTCCGACCCTGGAACGCTGTTTCTGGGTGCCGAACAGGGGTCTACACCCGGACCTCTGGTTTCGGTGGCCGGAATGGGGGTCTGCACCCTGGGAACTCGTCCGGTAGACGGGTCTCAGCGACTTTAGGCGCCGGAACAGGGATGTATCTACACCATGGAGCTCGGTTCTGGGGCCGGAACGGTGGGTTTCACACCTGGAACTCTGTTCTCTGGTGGCCGGAACCAGAGTGTCTACACCCTGGGGAACTCTTTTGTTCTGGTGACCGGAAGGGGGTTTATACACCTGGTAATCTGTTCCGGTGGCCGAAGGGGTTCTACACCCTGGGAACTCTGGTTTCTGGGGCGCCACGGATTGCCCATGGAGCCTTGGGAAGCGGGGTTTGCCAGCCTGGACATCGTTAAGCCTGACGGTGGGGTACAAGCTGGGAGTTCTCTGTTCACGGACAGGTTCCGGGAACGTCTGTTCTGGTTGGCCAGAACGGGGTTTACACCCTGGACAAAACTCGTTCTGGTGGCCGGAACGGGGGTGTCAACCTGGGAAACCCACTTTCTGGTTTCCTGGTGGCCGGAAGCGTAGGTTCACCCTGGGACTCTGTTCTGGGCACAGAGCTACGGGAAACTCTGTTCTGGTAGCCGGAACAAGGGTTCTGTGACCTGGGAACTCTGTTCTGTGGCCAAACACTGGGGTCTTCACCCTGGGAACTCGGGTATCTGGGCGAGCGAACGCGGGGCTGCACCCCGGGGAACTCTGTTTGGCGGCGGGGTAACGGGGTTTCACCCTGGGAACTCTGTTTTGTAAGACAGTGCTTTTCATCTAGGGGTTTACATGGAAAAGCCTGTTTGCGTACGGGGGATTTCACCACTGGGAACTCTTGTGCAGAAGGGTTACATGGATATGAGCTGGGAACGCAGGGGTCTGCACCCTGGGTGAACTCTGTTCTGGTGTGGCCAAACGGGGGTTACGACCTGACAACCTGTTCTGGTAGCGAAAGGGTGCAACGGAATCGGTTCTCGGCTGGCCGGAACGGGGGGTTCTAGGACCCTGGGAACTACGTGCTTTGGTGCCGGAACGTGGTTTACCCCTGGGAACTCGTGTCGGTGGCCGGAAAGGGTCTTACACCCTGGGAACTACTTGCTTTCTGGTGGCGTGAAAGTGATCTGCCACCCTGGGAACTTGTTCCGGTGGCCGAACGGGGTCTACACCCTGGGAACTCTTTTCTGGCGGCCGGAACACGGAGTTTACAACATGGGTAGTCTCTGTTTCTGGCGGCCGGAACGGGGGGTTTGCCACCTGGACACTCTGTTCTGGTTGCCGGGAACAGAGCCTTTCAACCTGGAAACTATGTTCTGGTGGCCGGAACGGGGGTTACACTGACCGGGGACCTCTGTGTCTGGTGGCCGGAACGGGGTGGTTTACTACCCTGGGAACTCGTTCTGGTGGGGAAGCGGGGTCTGCACCCTGGAACTCTGTTCGGTGGCGGTTTGGATGGCCGGAACGGGGGTCTGCACCCTGGGAACTCTGTTTTGTTGTCCGGAACGGGGGTTTACACCCTGGGAAAACTCGATTTTGGTGGCCGGAACGTGGGTTTACACCTGGGAACTCTGTTCTGGTGGCCGGAACAGAGGTTACACCCTGGGAACTCGTTCTGGTGGCCGGAAGTGGATCTGCACCCTGGGACTCTGTTCGTGGCCGGAACGGGGGTCTACACCTGGGAACATCTTTTCTGGCGGACGGAACAGGGATTTACACCATGGGAGCTCTGTTCTGGCGGGCCGGAACGGGGGTTTGCAACCTGGAACTCTGTTCTGGTGCCGAACAGAGCTTTTCACCCTGGGAACTCTGTTCTGGTGGCCGGAACGGGGGTTGCCACCCTGGGACCTCTGTTCTGGTGGCCGGAACGGGGTTACACCTGGGAACTCTGTTCTGGTGGCCGGAACGGGGGTCTGCACCCTGGGAACCTGTTCTGGTGCCCGGAACGGGTCTACATGCTGGGAACTCTGTTTGAAGCGGAACGGGGTCTACACACTGGGAACTCTGTTCTGGCGGCTGGAACAGGAGTTTACACCCTGGGAACCCTGTTCTGGTGGCCAGAACGGGGTTTACACCTGAAAACTTGTTCTGTTTGCTGAACGGGGGTTACACCCTGGGAAACTCTGTTTTGTGTCCGGAACGGGGTTTACACCCTGGGAACTCTGTTCTGGTGGCCGGAACAGAGCTTTTCACCCTGGGAACTCTGTTCTGGTGGCCGAAAAGGGCTTTTCACCCTGGGAACTCTGTTCTGGTAGCCGGAACAAGGGTCTGCACCCTGGGAACTCTGTTCTGGTTGCCAGAACGGGGTCTGCACCCTGGGAACTGTTCTGGCTGGCCCGGAACGGGGTCTGCACCTGGAAACTCTATTTTGGTGGCCGAACGGGGTTACAACCCTGGGAAACTCTTTTTTAGTGACCGGAACAGGACTTTTCAACCGGGAACTCTGTTCTGTGGCTGGGAACGGGGGTCTACACCCTGTGAACTCTGTTCTGGTGGCCGAACGGTGGGTTGCACCCTGGGAATCTGTTACGGGTGGCCGGAACGGGGTCTACAACCCTGGGAACTCAGTTCTGGTGGCGGAACGTGGTTTACCCCTGGGAACTCTTTTCTGGTGGCCGGAAAGGGGTCTACACCCTGGAACTCTGTTCTGGGTGGCCGGAAAGTGGGTCTGCACCCTGGGAACTCCTTTCCGGTGGCCGGAAACAGTGGTCTACACCTTGGGAACTCTTTTCTGGCGGCCGGAACGGGATTTAACCCTGGAACTCTGTTCTGGCGGCCAGACGGGGGTTTGCACCCTGGAAACTCTGTTTCTGGTGCCGGAACAGAGCTTTTCACCCTGGGAACTCTGTTTCTGGTTGCCGGAACGGGGTCTAAAAACCTTGGGAACTCTGTTCTGGTGGCCGGACACGGGTTCTGCACTCTGGGAACTCTGTTCTGGTGTGCTGGAACGGGGGTTTACACACCTGGGAACTACTGTTTTGGTGCCAAAACGGGGGTTTACACACTGGGACCTCTTTGTTCTGGTGGCCGGAACGGGGGTTTTACACCCTGGAACTTCTGTTCTGGTGGCCGGAACGGGGGTCTGCACCCTGGGAACTCTGTTCTGGTGGCCGAATGGGGGTTTCCCAACCCGAAACTCTGTTCTGGTAGCTAGAACGGGGGTCTCACAATGGGTGTGGTGGCTGGAACAGGGGTCTACACCCTGGGAACTCTGTTCTGGTGGCCGGAAAAAAGGGGGTTACACCCTGGGAAATCTCTCTGGTTGCCGAAAACGGGGGTCCACCTGGGAACTCTGTTCTGGTGCCCAGAACGGAGTCTACATGCTGGGAACTCTATTCTGAAGGCCGGAACGGGGGTCTACACGCTGGGAACTCTGTTCTGGCGGCCGAACGGAGTTTACAACCCTGGGAACCCTGTTCTGGTGGCCAGAACGGGGGTTTACCACCCTGAAAACTCAGTTTGGGTGGGGCCCGCAAAGGGGGTCTGCACCCTGGGAACTCTGTTTTGGTGCCGGAACGGGGTTACACCCTGGGAACTCTGTTCTGGTGGCCGGAACAGAGCCTTTTACCCTGGGAACTCTGTTCTGGTGGCCGGAACAGGGCTTTTCACCCTGGGAACTCTGTTCTGGTGGCCGGAACAAGGGTCTGCACCCTGGGAACTCTGTTCTGGTTGCCAGAACAGGGGTCTGCACCCCGGGAACTCTGTTCTGGCTGCTGGAACGGGGGTTTCACCCTGGAACTCTTTTTGGTGGCAGGAACGGGGTTTACCACCCTGGGAACTCTGTTCTGGCGGCTGGACCGGGGGTCTGCACCCTGGGAACTCTGTTTCTGGTGGCCAAACAGGGTTTACAAGCTGGGAACTCTGTCTGAGGCCGGAATGGGGGTCGCCACCCTGGGAACTCTGTTCTGTGGCCGGAACAGGGGTCTACACCCTGGGAACTCTATTTTGGTGGCCGGAACAGGTTTACACTCTGGGAACTCTGTTCTGGTTACCGGACGGGCTGCACCCTAGGAACTCTGTTCTGTGTGGCCGGAACGGGGGTCTACACCTGGGACACTCGGTTCTGGGCGATGAACAGTTGCTTTTCACCACCTGGAACTCTGTTCTGGTGGCCCAGAACAGGGCTTTTCACCCTGGAAATGTCTTATGGTGGCCGGAATAGGGGTTTTCACCCTGGGAACTCTGTTTTGGTGGCCAAACGGGGGGTTCACACTGGGACCTCTGTTCTGGTGGCCGGAACGGGGGTTTACACCCTTGGGAACTCTGTTTCTGGTGGCCGGAACGGGGGTCTGCACCCTGGGAACTCTTTTCTGGTGCCGGAATGGGGGTTTACACCCGGAAACTCTGTTCTGGTAGCTAGAACGGGGTCTGCACAATGGGTGGTGGTGGCTGGAACAGGGGTCTACACCCTGGAACTCTGTTCTGGTGGCCGGAAAAGGGGTTTACACCCTGGGAAAATCTCTTCTGGTGGCCGAAACGGTGGTCTGCACCTGGGAACTCGTTCTGGTGCCCAGAACGGAGTCTACATGCTGGGAACTCTATTCTGAAGGCCGAACGGGGGTCTACACTTGGGAACTCTGTTCTGGCGGCCGGAACAGAAGTTTACACACCTGGGAACCCTGTTCTGGTGGGCCAGAACGGGGGTTTACACCTAAAACTCAGTTTGGTGGCCGCAAGGGGGTCTGCACCCTGGGAACTCTGTTTTGGTGGCCGGAACGGGGGTTTACACCCTGGGAACTCTGTCTGGTGGCCGGAACAGAGCTTTTAACCCTGGGAACTCTGTTCTGGTGGCCGGAACAGGGCTTTTCACCCTGGGAACTCTGTTCTGGTGGCCGGAACAAGGGTCTGCACCTGGGAACATCTGTTCTGGTTGCCAGAACAGGGTCTGCACCCCGGGAACCTTGTTCTGGCTGCTGGAACGGGGGTTTCACCTGGGAACTCTGTTTTGGTGGCCGGAACGGGGTGTACACCCTGGGAACTACTGTTCTGGCGCTGGCTGGAACGGGGTCTGCACCTGGGAACTCTGTTCTGGTGGCCAGAACAGGGTTACAAGCTGGGAACTCTGTTTCTGAAGGCCGGAATGGGGGTCTGCACCCTGGAACTCTGTTCTGGTGGCCGGAACGGGTCTACACCCTGGGAACTCATTTTGGTGGCCGGAACAGGGTTTACACTCTGGGAACTCTGTTCGGTGACCAACGGGGTCTGCACCCTAGGAACTCTGTCTGGTGGCCGGACGGGGAGTCTACAACCCTGGGGAAACTCTGTTTCTGGGGATGGAACAGTGCTTTTCACCCTGGGAACTCTGTTTCTGGTGGCCCAGAACAGGCTTTTCACCCTGGAAACTGTCTTATGGTGGTCGGAATAGGGGTTTCACCCTGGGAACTCTGTTTTGGTGGCCGAACAGGGTCTGCAGTAGTGGGGTCAGGGGGTATGGCAAATAGGTCAAAGTTCACAAGTGTCTTTGAATTCTACATGGGGGTTTTACTGGCAACAACATGGAATCTATTCTCACATGTAAAAAATGCAACTACTAGAGAAGAATTAAACTTGTATAGGTGTTCAAAAAATAAGATTAGTTTCTCCTTTAACTCATGTGCATTCATCTGTGGTAAAAAGCATGGGGAAAATGTGGAAGAGGCTGTTTGTGTAATGAAATAATTCTGAATGTGTTACCAGGTACAGTGTATGCAATGTGGTTACCAACTGTTGGCGTGTGTACTCAAGTTCTATGGTTTACTGTGTGTAGAAAACTGTTTTGTAAAAATGTGTGGTAGTGTGAATTTATGTTTGTGTAAAGACAAAGTATGTATGATTTATTGTAGCAGTATAAGTGAGTGCAGTGGGTAGTACGGGTCACGACTGCAACCAGGCCCATGCTCCTTAGGGGCCTGCCGAGGTTGGTCACGGGAGGCCGAAGTCAGAGATAATCAGCATTTTGCTTTGCCTTCCTGTGTCTACTTATTTGCAACAATGTAACAGGCACAGATCAGATCTGTAAGTTTGCGTGTACCTAAACTGAAATGGATATACAGGACAGTTAGTTACTTGTGATCTTACAACTGCCAATCATATCTGTTAATTTTTGCTAAATAGTGACAAGGAAAGGCAGAAGAAGGTAAGATAGGAGTGAAGCTGAATGGCTAAAGGGAAAGATTGAGCATTAAGGGAGCTAAAATAATAAGAGGTACGGGAAAAAATTAAGGAGAGAAAACATGGACAGAATGGGAACAGAGAGAAGGGGCTAGTAAAAATGAGATTATGGGAAACTAAAAGGGGAAGCAGTAACTAAAGTCAATTAGATGAAGGAGGAGGGAATGGAACAAATAGAAGAAGGAAAATAGAAAGAAGTGATATCATAAACGAGACCAAAAAGACGGGAATAAGGTCCAAGAGTGGGGGAGGTTTAGCATGTGGGAAGGGGCCCAGGTCTGAACTGCGCATCAAGGCCCATAGAAAGTTAGCTATGCCACTGGTGTGGACAGGGGTATGTAGCAAAATGTATAAGTGTGTATTAAATTTCTATATTAGTGTGTATGTGTGTGTATATTGTAATGATTTTTGTGTGCAGGATTTTTATCTAGCGTGTGTGGCAGTGTATGTATTTATGTGTTTAGCAAAATGTGGGACTGTTGCAGTATGTTTGCAAAAAAAAATTGACTGTTTGTAGCAGTTTGTGTCTTTGAAGTTGTGTGCGTAGTGGTTGTGTGTACATTGTGTAGGAAAGGTTTTAATAGTGTGTGTGGGATATGTGCATACTAGAGTGAGCATATGTGTACAGTGATTTGTGTAAAAGTTGTTTGTTAGTGTGTGTAGCTGAGCACGTGTTTTGCAAAGTATTCTGAGTGTGTGTATTAGTGCATCTATGTATGTATTGTGTGCAGGTTAATAATGTATAATTGTGTATTTGTGTGTAGGAGCATGCAGCTAGTGCTTAAAAGTACATGTGTAAACAATATATATACGTGGAGAGTTAATATAGTGTGTACCACTGTTTGTGTGCAATGTGTGGTGTGTGTATTTTGGTAGTGTACAGCAAAATGTTTGTGAATGACTGTAGTGAGTGTAGGTTTACAAAATATTGTGTATTACTGTATGTTATGTATGTAAGGAAGTATATAATTATATACATGAGTGTGCACCTGAGTATTGTGGTGCATGTTGCAGTGTGTGTGTGTAGGAAGTTTTGTGTGTGTGTGTGTGCAGCAGAGTATGTGTGTCCAGAGTGGACATGGTGTTAGCTTTGCATGTTTGTTGTACTAAAGAGGCTTAATCTCCACTCACCTGCCTAAGTGTGTATCACTGGTGTTAATAAAATAGAAATAGAATGCACTCACTGGTTTCTTCTCAGCGAAAATGTTTTTTATTGCAACCCTCCTAACTATGTTGCAATAAACCTTTTTTTTTTTATAAGAGAGATCTGTGAGTGCAATATATTTCTAATATTTATAAAAATATATTGTGTGTGAGACTGTGCATAATAATTATATGTGTGTGAGTGTGATTAAGTCAGTAGTTAGTGTGTTTGTGTGTAGCACGGTGTGTGTGTGTAGGTTTTAATGATGTGGGTGGCAGCGTATGGGTGTATCAGGGTTTGCATCATGTGCAGCAAACTAAGTATGTGAGTACTGATTGTTTATAGCAATATGTTAGTGTGTGCGTATATGTGTGTTTTAAATACTGTATATTAGTGCATGTGTGTATGTATGTATTGTGCAAGTGTATGTGTGTAGCTAAGTATTTGTTTGCATACAGCAGTGTGTGATTTGTGAAAGTGTAATTTTTGTGTGCATTTTTTGTGTGTACCAAATTAAGCATTGTGTCTAATATGTATGAGTGTATACTGATTTGGTGTAGCAAGTGTTTTCTGAGAGCGGTTGATTAGTGCATATATTATATGTGTGCATGTTATAAAGGTTTTTGCGTGTGTAGGATGTGTGTCTTTTGGGACTGTCCATCACATACATATGTTGCAGACTGTGTATGTGTGTACTGGTTTGCTCAACAGTGCGTGAGTGGTGTACTGTAACTGTATGAATGGTGTTTATTTTGTGTGAATATGTGTTTACCAACAAAGCATGTGTGTGTTAGTTATGTATTGTGTGTACTGGTTGTGTACAAATGTGTTTTGATAGAATGTAGCTGAGTGTGTGTGAGTGTTGAAAATATTATTCAGAATGTCGTATTAGTGCATATATGTGCATGTTATTAATATATAGATTTGTATGTAGGATGTTGACTTTTTGGATTGTGCATAACATTTATATGTATATGGTGTGAGTGTATATACAAATGTTAGTGTGTACAGTGTTTGTCGCGTGTTTGTATGAGTGCACTTGTGTAAGGATTAGAAGATTTTTAAGTGTGTGGCAGTGTATGTGTGTACCAGGTGTGCATACCCTTAGCAAACTAATGGTCTGACGCAGAAAAAAAAAGTTCCAAGTCGGGGGTCCTGCAATGCTTTAAAAGTCTCTGTAAAATTACTGACAGCGCGGGATCCTGTTCTGGCAAGGCGCAACTTATTTTTCTCTGCATCATGTCAGTACAACAACAGTGGTAATGGCGTTAAAACTAGCGCAAATTATTGTGGGCTGATCTTAACTTAGCCATTACTTCACTGGCGACGCTGTGCCGTTTCCAAAAATTCTTAGAAATGTTGCGGCCCCACGCAAAAGTGTCAAAACCCACATTAACCTATATTGCATTGTGTAGCAGATGGGTTTTGTGACTACTTGAGGCAAAAACTTGCCTTTATAGCATTCCCCTAAGTATGTCAGCATGTTAGTTAGTTTTGTGTAGCTGTGTTTTGTTGTATTAAGCAATATATTGTGTATTAATCATGTCTGTATATATAGTATGTGTGCAAGTATTTATTGTGTGTGTAGCAGAATAATTGTGTGCAGTTTGCAATGCAAATTTAGGAAGATGTGTAGCTAAGTGTGTATGAGTGTTTAGAAAATTATTTCTGAGTTTGTAGCTTGATTTGTGCATCTCTTTATTATGGTTTGATGTGAGAATTTTTATGACTTTGCGTAAATAATTAGTTTATTTATGTATATAGATGTGTGGTTATGTGTGTGGCCTAAGTAATTTTGTGTATTTGCAGTGTGTGTGTGGAACGTGGGATTGTGTGTAGTGATAATTTTGTGTATGTTGCAGTTGTGTGTGTGTGTGAATGTGGGATTGTGGTTAGCTGAGTAATTTTGTGTGTGTGTTGCAGTGTGTGTGTGAATGTTAGATTGTGTGTATCTATACATTTGCATGTGCAGCAGTAAATGACTGCATAGCGGAGTGTATGTACTGTTCAGTGTATCATGTGCATAGAAGATTATGAATATCTGAAGTAATGAGTGTAATGCAAGGATGGTAGTTACTTACCTGGTCAAAGAAACAGTTGGATAGTGGCCTCACTTGCACCTTAATGTCTGGTTTGTCCTGAAGGTTGGGACCCGGACAAACTAGGACCACAGAGTGGCAAGAGTGCCTGAGAAAATTGGAAAGAAGGAAGAACAAGGAAGCAATGGTCAGCTGAAAGTGTTCAGGAACAAGCAGATCATTAGCGAAAGTCAGGCCAGCAGAAAACTAAACAGAAGCAGAGGTGCAGTCATGGAAGAGCCACCACATATTTAAAGCACTAGAAAGAAATGTAACAAAAATTGTAGAGGAATAAAATCGGTAAATTATATATCAATAGTCTAGGGAAAAGACGAAGGCAAAGTAGCATGCTGAATATAAACGTAAGGGTAAAAACCTAATTTAGGAAAGACAGAGGAACAGGCTGACAGATAGAGGAATATATTCACAAACAGACAGTAGAAGATAGGCAGAGGGCCTTATAGATACATAGACAGACAGTTAGATATGAGAGATATAGATAGACAGAGGGACAGACTGATAGGGACAGACTAATAGAAAGACAGAGGACAGACTGATAGAGGGACAGACAGATAGAAGGAGAGAGGGGCACAGATTGACTGAGGGACAGACAGATAGAAAGACAGAGGGACAGACAGATAGACAGAGGGACAGGACAGATAAAGGAAGTCACCAGAGATACATTGTCACAATAAACAAAGCAAATTCCCAAAGATCACAAGCTCTAACCTCTCAGAACGTTGGCTGTTGTTTGATTTATGTTAATAACTACTAGGGTCAGCTACCATATTCATCTCTTTATGCTGCTGGAAGTATAAGTATATGGTGAACCTTTCTCCAGGACCTCTAGTTCACTGCAGATCACAACAAGGAAGTTGCAGCTTGTCCTATCCCTAGGAAACTGACAGTCACGTTGGTAACAAACACTTAGATCCGCCTGTCGAGACCCTGACAAGAATTTACAGTACACCATTAGCGTTTGCAAAGATTTCATAAAATCTTGGGATTAAAACCTGAACCTCACTGATTGTATAATTCTAACAATAATAAGCAATAATTAACTAACCCACCAGAGATTACATTGTATCTTTTGCTAGGAACAGGTGCAAAGAGAAGAGGATTGACGATAGAAGGAGAGAGGGACAGACATGATAGAAGGAGAGAGGGACAGATAGGTAGAAAGAGAGGGACAGACAGATAGAAAATATAGAGGACAGACAGGTAGAAGGAGAGGACGCAGGTCGAAGAGAGGGACAGATAGGTTAGAAAGAGAGGGACAGACAGATAGAAGGAGAAGAGGACAGACAGATAGATAGAAGGAGAGAGGGACAGAGATAGAAAGGAGGAGGGAACCAGACAGACAGAGAGAAAGAGAGAGGGCAGACAGATAGAAAGAGAGAGGGACAGACAGATAGAAAGAGAGAGGGACAGACAGATAGAAGAAGAGAGAGACAGAACGGTAGAAAGAGAGGGGACGAACGAGAAAGAGAGAGGACAGACAGGTAGAAGAAAGAGAGGGACAACAGATAGAAGAAGAGAGAGACAGACAGTAGAAAGAGAGGGACAGACAGATAGAAAGAGAGAGGGACAGACAGGTAGAAGAGAGAGGGACAGGACAAATAGAAGGAGAGAGGGACAGACAGGTAGAAAGAGAGAGGGACAGACAGGTAAAGGAGAGAGGTCAGGACAGATAGAAAGACAGACGGTCCATGTATACTTACAAACTAGAGCCTCCCTCGATTGCTTTTGCCTGTCTTCCTCTGCGCAAGTAAAATCCACGAAACACCCAGCTCACCAGAGTCCGGAAAAAAAACAAGGCAATAAATTACAATCCGGAACACTTCGGCTATCCTCCGTAACATTCCGACATCGCTAAAAGTAAAAGCCGAACATTGCTGAATTACCAGAATGACTGGAAATAAGTCCTCCGAAGCGGAAGGGGGCAGCAGAGAAATTGCGGTTCCGGTGCGGTTCCGGTTCCGACTTTTATCTATACCCTAGATTTAAGCACTTTTCCCAGATAGGTACAGTATTGAGGAATGTCATTGCACAAGCGTGCTAAGATCAGGTTCACTTCATTACCCTCCCTCTGCAGCTCTGTAATTTTTGCTTCTATAGTTTAACTATTAAAGGGGTAATATTAATGGGTATGCAGATTGAATGCCAATCGTAAGAGACTGTAGCAGATTGAAAGCAATATGTAGGAATTTAATGCTCCTTTTTTTGCTGGTGACCCAGTGATTCCTAGTTACCCTCTGGGATTAGTATCTGTAACAGAATGCTTCTATGTTGTTGCCAGTACATGTCTCTGTCTTCAAACTGCCTTGTGAGCATGTGCACCTTTGGCCACACCCTCTGACCCAAGAGTATTTTCTATACAGAGTCTCGACACCAATAGGGAAGCCTTTGCAGTTTTATTTCAGCATGAATGGCACAAATAATTGCCTACCAATACTAAAATAGTCAGCGCTGTTTTTCTGCCTTTTTTGCTTTCATTCTATTCCTAGGATAATATAACATTTTTAAATTAACAAGTTTTATTAATGTTCTAATTGGATATTGACCTAATGCTCTTCTTTTAGAAATAAAGTGTACATTCCATTTCCCAGACTTCTTTTTGCTGTTTCTTACATTCATGCTGGCTAAGACATAAACTGAAAAGATACAATCAGTATTTACCAGCACTCGTCTCTCTCGGGGGTCAAACTACGCCATCCCAAATTCACAGAACGGGAAGCCACTCTTATACATATCTGTTTTTACTGTTCTTAAAATGTATTGCATTTTCTGCCACTACACATGGCTTTCTTTCAAACTATAATCAGAAACAATTTGCAACGTTTTTGGATCACTTTGATCAGCCAACAAGAGCACAACACATCTAGTGGTTAAACAATGCAAGATAGTACAAACAAAATTATTTTAGAAAATGTTACTATAAGATTAAAATGAATGGTTCAAATATATAAAATTAAAAACATAACTAAACACAGTCCACATCTATTCCTTATTTAAACCTTTCGGGTTGAAGCTGTCTAGTTTACAGATCCATCTAGCTTCACAGGTAATGTAATCCCTCTTTCTATTACCCCCTCTCCGTTTTCTAGTTACAATTCCAAAACCTGAAATCTAAACTGTGATCCTGAGTGACCTTCCTTCATAAAGTGTCGCCACCGGTTTGTATGATTTTTTATTCCTGAATATCCCGTTGACTTCTTGATGTTTGACCACAAGATGTTGCCACTGGGCACTTAATGCATATACCATAGGTAATGTAATACAACTGTGGGATGTTCCTTCCTTTGTTTGTTGTCAATGTATTATGTATATTCACTTGTTTTGGACCCAACTCAACTCTTACCATTGGTCCCTTATTGAGCAGGATTTTTTTTTTATAGGAATTAAAGGGGTTCCTCAAATGGTGTAATGCCAGGTAAATTGGCACTAGGAGAGGCCAATGTTTCTTAACAACTTCTAAGCTTATTCTGTCACGGCTATTGTACCTGGTAAAAAAAACGACTGAGGGTTGCTTTTCTACTTTTCTTAAAGATCTGAGGATATCCTTATTTTGAACATTAACTCCCATTTCAATCCAACCTACAATTGTACTTTGGCTTTATCCGCGACATCCCTTCCCGGCAAATTGCGATTTTGGGAAATATGCCATTTAACATGTCTTGGATGCGCAGAGGAAAGATCCTAAGGGGTTTGGTTTTGTCTGTGGGTTCTACAAAACAAGGTCTGTAATTCCCCAGACTCCAAAGTCACTTCTTGTATCTAGAAAGATAGATGGATCTTTTGTCACTCAATTTTGAAATCAATATACCAAAAGTGTTAAGACTCTCAATGAAAATTCATCAAGGCCTCATAGGGTCTCTCCGCTACGCTGCAAAAACTTGTATATATTTAAAAGTATCAATAACATGCATAGATTTTAATGAGTGCTGTTTCTTCGAGAATAAACTGCAAAAAGGACCTATTCTTTTTGTATAAAAAGCATTGAATATATCATGTGTCACGCAACAGGAGTTGAAATATTTTTACTAAAACCACAACACTGTTCTGCGGGGCAAAAAATAAAACAGAGAGAGCCTTGCGGACTCGGATTTGTAATCTGTAACCATGGACAGTTCTTTTCATAAATCACCACAGCTCTCGTGCTCACCTTCGTCTTTAGCCGCTGGCGACGCGTGTCGATCCTCAGTCTTCACTGACGACGGATTGTCCAGGCATGCCTCGTCAGCCTTCTTCTTCGTCCCCTCGCTCATCTGTATTCTCCCCTGTCCTGACATTCGGTCTTACCCCTGTCTTATGTTGCGGGGGCTGAAATGTGTTTGCGATACTGTGACTTTAGTTCCTCTAATTCAAGCACATTTAGGGAATCTGGTTGCTTTCTTTTCATTCATCTTACCCCTTAGCTTTGATTTAAGTCATGCTTAGTATTTTTACTATGTCATGACAATATTTTTAATAGAAGGATCCACTTGAGAAGTTACAGAAAGCTGGATTTAGTGCACAATGCAATGTAAACCTCCATCTGGGTTACTCAACAGGCTTATTGAGCAAACCAAATATAGTTGCACTTTCCTATCCTAAACTGGACCATACTCTCCAAGCCAATGGACAACTGTATAAGAGGAGATTGTAATTGTCCACCTTTTGCTCAAATTTATGTTCCTTATATGGCCACCTGTTACCTTAATAACACTATTGCAACAATATTTATCATGAACTAGAGATTCAAGTAGGGCCATTCATGTCTATCTCCTATATACAGACACTCTCCACCACAATTATGGCTATTGTATTAGTCATTTTAATACAATAAACAATTATTGCATTGCTAATACTTTATTTTTTCTTCTTCTCTTTGTTTACTACATGTAGACGTTACTATAAAATAATATACCAATACATTTTAAGAAATGGTTCTTACCTCATCTAGAAGAAAAATGCACAGGTTTTTAGAAAAATCCCAAGGAAGGTCAACTTAAACCATGAGATTTATACAGAATAACATAGTAACATAGTATGGAAGTTAAATAATACATTACATCTATCTTCCAACCCCCATGAACCAATAGAATCCATCCTTGAAATAATTTCCAACATTCCTAAACAATTTATTTAGCAAAATGACTATCAATTTTTTCTTTTCTGTTGGAGGCATTCCAATGATATTTTCGTGATATATATATATGTAATCTCTACAGTCAATGTATTATGTAACAGTGTGTATATGTAGGAATAGACTACCTAACACTTAACTTCATGTTAGTTTTCTTATCTGGCTTCCTCATCCAGGTAATGTGGCCTAGGACCTCCCCATAGATGTGGCTTGCCATCCAACAAGGTGTTCCCGAATCTGATGGGCTTGCTGCATCATCATCGTGCACCAGTACAGACGGGTGAGCACGGATCTCACGAAGCGCGGGCTGGCACTGCAGCAAGCACATCTAGATTCTCGACCACCTTGTTTGGATGGCAAGCCACATCTCATGGGCGTCCTAGGTTCACATTCCCAGGAGGAGGAAAACAGTATAGAAACCTTAAACAATGAAGGTAGGTGTGGAAGGGAATAGGTAAAAAAAAGAATGAACACACATCTCAATACAGCTCCAGCTCAAATAATATAGGTTACATATCCTTAAGTTATATTAACCTGTGTTTGCGCATCTGGGGTACTCAAGCTAACACCTAAGTTAATTGCATAACTTCCAAAGTCACAATTGTTTCAGGACATTACAATCTTTACTTTTCTTTTTGTTCTGTTGTTGCTGTGATAGAGGACTAGACTGTCATCATGAAACTGCAAACAAACGTGATGTCATAATGTCATGTGACTACACTCAGTCTCCTCCTCTACTTTTTGTTCACCCAGATCAGATGAGAGATAACCTGGCAATCTTCTTGACGAGCTAGGCAGGCAGCTTACTTATGGAGATGAGCTTTTCAGCAATCTTGTGCAAGGTCAAAGAAACGCTAAGCAATGTGGAGTTTCCACTTACAAGGGTGCTGCGAGCGCATGAATGTATACAATGCGACACAAGGTAATAAATCACATTTGTTACTTAAGGGCATGTCCACCCTTGTAATAAACTTTTTCATATAATGTACTGCTCCTTCCCCCACCCCACCGCATCTTTTATTTACAGAAATGCCCCCAGTCTTAACTACCATGCCTCTATCCTTCGCCGCAACTGCCCCCGGCCCTCTGCTGCACGAGAATGCAAGCAGTGGCGGGACCCACTGCTGCATCGCCGTTGATTGCTGAGATGGCAGCCAATCACGGTGGTGGCTGCTGGGAGTTCAGACCGATGAAGGAGAGGAGGCATGGTAGTAAGATCGGGCACTTTCTGTAAATAAAAGTTTGTGGTGGGGCTGGGGGAGAGGCAGTACATAAATAAAAAGGATTTGATACTAGGGGGAGGGAGAGCAAATTGGGAAAGAGTAGGGGGGGTGAAGGGATGGAGGAGAGGAGGGGAGAATGGCTGCAGTGCGCATGCCAACTTCTCCCAGAGGGAGACAGAGTCGAGTCCTATATCGAACTCTGCACCTCCTGCTGGCCAGTTTTTGGGACTTTGGGGGGACTACAGGAGAAACCATATGGACTGGGATGTTGGAGGTCAGGACTTTTTCACACTTCAAGTGTGGGCCAGTAGTGGGTTTATTATAGTTCTGGGGGGTGGTGACAATGCCCTTTAAGAACAAGCTGATAAACTGCTGATAAGAGCTGAGAATGGATGGCACTTGCACACTGCAATATTTACGCATCTTTGGTACTTTACTACTTAACACCTGTGTCTTCCTTTTCCTCCACAAACTGCCTAAGCCCCATGTATTAAAGGCGCCATCATACACACTTTTCCTACCTGTACCTTCTTTCTCCTACCGGTCTTAGCAAAGTGGGTGTGTGTCAGATTTTTCTGGATGTTTTGTTGCTATTTCATTATAGTATCTCTCATGTCCTCCGTTCATTAGCCGTGTTCGCAGCCCTCCAGTCTTATAATAGCCGTGTTTGTCAGCCCCTCCAGTTCTTTAGCAGTGGTTGTCACCCTTCATGGTCATTAGCCAGCCTCCAGTTCATTAACCAGTGGTGCCAGCCCTCCATTCTAAATCAGTGGGAAGTCAGCCTCCAGTTGATTAGGACCAGTGTTGTCATGCCCTCCCGTTCATTTGCCAGTGTTTTAGCCTGCCCATTCCTTAGACCGTGGTGTAGTCAGCACCCAGTCCCATAGCCAGTTGTTGTCAGCCCTCCAGTTCATTACCCATGTAGTCAGCCTCCAGTTGAATTGGCCGTATTAAGTTATAGCCCTCTATTTCAATTTGCCAGTGTTTGTCACGCCGTCCGTCATTAGCCAGATGTTTAGTTACCCCTCCAATTCATTAGCAGTTTTGTAGCCCTGCAGTTAATTATCCATGTTGTTCAGCCCTCCAGTGTCTAAGCCGGTTTGTAGCCCTCCAATTTTATTAGCTAAGTTTAGCTAGCCCTCCATTTCATTTACCCAGTGGTGTTAGCCCTCCAGTTAATTAGCCAATTTGCCACCCTCCAGTTCATTAGCCACTGTTTTCAGAGCCTCAGTGTAATTAGCGTGATTGTGAGCCTTCCATGCATTAGCCCATGATTTTTAGCCCTCCATTCATTAGACATAGTGTTATCCCGCCGGTCATTAGCCGTATTGTTAGCGCCTCTCCGGGTTTAATTAGGGCTGTTTTGGAACGGCCCATGAGTAAAGTTTCAACACCAACTGTCTGCCATTTACAATGCAGGATCGACAACCAACTGTCGCCATTACAATGCTGTGTTTGACACTTACATAACACCTCTTAGCCACTATCATAAATCCAATCACGCCCTTTAACACTTGGGCTGGATATGCCTAACTTGGGATTTTCCGGGTACATCATTGCCGACCGATTCTTGTACAATCTTCGCATTTAGAAACAGTCAGACTAGCAAAAACGTCTTCAGAACCTAACTTCAAGTCCAGTTGCATCTAATTGAATACAACCATATGGTAATTGAGAGGTATAATGAGAAATTACAACAAACATATACCCACCTCATTGTTAGCTCCTAAAACTTGGAATGTCATCTCCTATGAACATGTAGAAATAATCTCTATACAATGAAAGGATATCTACAAACTACATGCATTGCGAATGCAATGCTTGCTCTTATTATTCTACCCACCTTTTAATTAGACTCAATGTTACCATAATAGGCCATCGTTCCTTATTAACACTTATGCAAACATCTGTAATCCATTTGGACTAGAGTGATCAGGTGGTCCCATGTCATTCCTACGAAGTTAATTTATATTTATAAAGAGACGCCCCCCAATGTGAATATATAAAAATAATGTTTAACTTTTAAAAGGATCATGGATAATGTTTATTTTTTTGAGGCTGGAACTTGCCAGTTTAAAAGGGCAAATAGAACTTATAAAAGCAGTATAAATTGATCACAGACATGTCACTTCAGAAAGTGTAAACAAAAGGTGCTTTGGATCTAGTTTTAAATGGAACAGAGATAAATTTTAAACTTCAAATCACTAATAAAGCTGTTAGATTACAAACAGCAAACGGATAGGAACTACATTACAAACATCACCACAAGTGGATTATACCCACGAATTAAATAGGCCCACACATAGCAAGAAGTTGCCACTTCCAAAACTCTAATGGCTCGTTTTTTGCAAGGTTTTATATTTTTATTGTATAATATACATGCAATTATCATTAAGATTCTTATATTTGCTATAAGTAAAAGTTGTTGTTCAACCTTATTCCTGTGTGCAAGTTTTTGCAGGCTTTATAGACCACAGCAAGCTCGAGAATAGCACAGAAAAAAAATCCTGCATTACCCTAGTGTTTTGGAATATGGAAGTGGTCATTTTAAAAACAGATTTTAACCATTTTATAATCTGTAATTACTTTGCTTTAACCCTTCCCTCTACCCATATCCCCTATGCGCAAGCACCAAACTTTTAAATATAGAATTAATAATCAGGTCATGTGGCCAGCAGAATAAGAAGAAGAAGATGATTGTGACGAAGATGGAAATTCCTGAGAACCACCATTTATTTACGGTGTTCCCGCACGATACAAACTGACAGTGATCTATTGTATGTAATGTTTTATTTATAGTACCCAGCAATCCACAGCAGATGTGACTATTCAACACAGTTATTTTCTACACACACAATATTTAGCCTCATTTTTTAAATAAAAAGCAAAGTGCAAATCGTCATATGATGTCAGCTATAGACATCCTGCTAACCGGACATGCCTATTTAACAACACCCCACCCAACCACCCAAAACACAGTCTTACAATCTTCCTCGCCAAGCCCACACTCAACTCATTCCAGCTCAACTTTCTGAGACAGGCCTAAGGATATGGGACAGTATGGAGAGGGTATTTGGAGCAACAGTGGTGGAGGCTACTGTCTCTTGTAACAAAAATATATAGCACTTTTAAAAATACATTAAGGGGGGCACTATGGTTACAAATAAGCGAACATATTGTCAGCCGTTGTTCAGCAACCCCCCCACAAGCTCCCCCACACATATCACTGCCCATGGCTTTGTTATTAGCCACAGATGTAGTACAGGGTCATTCTCTTCTCTGCTAGCTCGTGTTTTCACTTTGGACTCGGCATCCTGGAATTTGTGTGCACACTTGCAGGTTTTCCCTTCGGCTCACTTCACCCACTTTATTGTTCAGTAGAAAAAAAACCGTCAAGGGAAAGAAACAGTCTCACTGTTTAGCTCTCCACAAATGCTGATACGAAGGTGCAAGATTTTGTACATAGACGGTACCTACAACTGAGGGACAACTAGCCGTAATATTGAGATGGCCGAACTTCCTACAGAAACTTCCGTAAAAGTTCTTAGTTCTATAAGTTTAAAAAATGGTAAAAATAGTTTAAAAGGGCATTCCACCCCCCAAAACTATCCAATCCCCCCCCAACTACTTAGGCCCCACCATGTAAGTCATAGTCTATTCCTTACCTCCATCCCAGCTCCATAGGGTTCTCCTGTAGGTCCCCCCCAAAGTCCCAAAAACTGCGCACCAGGAGGCTATGCGATCCATATAGGACTCTGCCTCCTACCCTGGCCTCCGGGAGAATTTGGTTCCACAATGGCGTACTGCAGGAAGGCCCTTCTTCTCTCCGCCCCTCCCCTCCCCCTCCCTCTCCTCTCCCTCTCCCGATTCCCTCCCCCTAAGCGTAAAATGTTTAATATATAAGATTCCCCAGGGCTCCAGCCGTGAGCGCGGCGGAGGAAAAGGGGAGGTAAGTAGAGTTTGTGGGGGCTTTCTAAGAAACAAATATATGCGGTTGTGGCTGGGAGCCCTTGGGAATCTTATATAACATTTTTTATTTGGGGTGGACATAACCCTTTAAAAGTTTTAAAATACTTTAAAATAGCAATGTAACATATTGTACATGGCCTCTGGGGCCTGATAAAATGGTCTGTGCAACATAATACATAAGACTAAAAACATGAGGTTATCCGACTCGAAAATTTTTCATTAATAACGAAAAATAATGTTTGTGGAACAACCCAAAAGGTCGTATTCAGAGAGGTTTCTAAAAAGTCCGATTTCATATGACTAATAAAATATGTCCTCAAAACATCGGGTTTGAGTCAAGTTTTGTGTCATTCCCTAGCCTATAATACTAGAAAATAGAAAAATACAGATGGGAGATTTTGCTCACTTACAAGAGGTTTCATCTAAAATGTGGGCACTGTTGTGTTTGTGCTTTTGCATGAAAAACAGACCAATATTATTTCTCAGATTTAGGATGAAACCCAAAGATTTCGAAGTTTGATTGTTATACCACTATCAGTATTTATGCTCTAAAATGCTGTGTAATAAATGTATGTGGCATGACCTCACAAAGGGTCCAAGATTGCATGATGAGCATATCTCTAAATTAGGACAGAAACATGATAGTTATTCCCTGTCTTGCAACTAGCAACATGGCTATAACAACTTGTTAAGTGTATATAGGGCCCTCACTATCCGGTGTCCTGTGTGATTCATTATGTACAAGTGAGATGGTCCAAGATTGGGTGATAAGAAATGAATCATTACATTGTGAGGGCATGTACATTCTCATTGCAGACTTTGCAGCTAAAGAAATGAAGGCTAAAATATAATATAATGCTTTTCTTCAAAATTGGCTCGCTTATGTAACATAATGATAGGCCTGGTTTGGTGGATGTTTAGGCACACCTGATCCATACACCCTAAGCATAGTATTTGAGACGATATACTTCCACAAAGTTTCTAAAGAGTTACCTAAAGAGTTACTAATTTCTGGCGAGCCCATGCAGAGTTGTCCATATATTCTGCATCTGTTGTTAAGGGGGCAGGAGAAGTATGACAGCCTGTTTGAAAAGCTGTTCTAAACGCCCCCCGTGATTGGGGTATTGGAGTGTATGCAGTTTTTGCTTTCTTTCTTTATACGGCGGAATAAGAACAGCCAACTGCACATATGCATTGGCAAGTACTGCCGCCATGTGCGCTAAGAAAGAGGATGTAGTCAATAAAATACGGAATGATCCCCAATAAGATTTTGAACTATAGCCATGCCTTTATAAACCAAAGCATATTGTTCTATCGGCACCCGGCACCTATGATTTATGCTCCTAAGGGGGAACTAAGCTGTAAGGAACTCTTGTCTCTTCATATTTAACTTGGCAGTACTACTTGTTCCCTACTCTTCAGATAATATGGACAGATATTTAAAGCTAAGCTAGAGTACAAAGTCGGTATAGCATTGGGAGTTTGATAGGTGTAGTACACAAGCTAGCATTCTAGGACAAGGAGTCACTGCTGAGATTTTATTTTGTGCATATGGCCTGCCACTTTAATGTAGGGAAGTATTATCCTACATCTATCAATTTAGGAGAGTACAGAGTGCCTAGGGGTTTTCCACATAGATTCCAGGAGAAGATAATTAATGGGGAGTTTTCTACCATTTAAGGGCTACTTTATTCCCCGGCAGGTCCCTTTTCTCTCTACTATTTATACTTCTATCTAATGGGATTCAGGTTTGAATGGATTTTAAAAGATGTGGGGTTTTTAATATATATCACATTTTGGGACAAGTATACCATTGCTGTATTATTAATAGAGATTGAATAATAGGGGGATATATTAGTCTCACTATCCCCCGCTATCATCGCACCATCATTGTGTCACAAGCTTTCTTTCTACACAGCAGTTCAGATATATATAGAAACATAGTAGTCCCTATAATGTTTGCATCAACAGCATTTTCAATAAAGTGTCACATACTCCTGTCCTCTTATAAAAAGCAGAGTAAATGACAAAATATTTGGTGTGGGGCCACTCCTGTCTAGTCCTGTCAATATTTGCAGATTTGGTGACCTACATTTTTCTGTGTACGCCTTAAAAACTGACAAGAAGTCCGTAGCCCACATGCAAGCTAACCCACCCATCCCTTTTCATTAAAGATGGCAGATACCCTTGGTTACTGCCAAACCCTTTTTTATTATGAGTTGATCCTTAAGATAACACAGATATTCTTGAAAATTGTTGATAAATATATTGCATACTACTACAGAATGCTTCATGTTCTTTTTTTTTTTTTAATCCTACTGCAAAATGGGGATGCCACGCTGAATGATACCTATGGTAATGACCATGGTGCCGTGAAGATATTTTTGTACATGGATACCAGATAATGAATTGTGAAAGATACTCGCTGTTAACTCTCTAGCCAACCCTTTTTATTTATTATAAGTGGATTCTAAGAGGGCATCTATACCGAAAATAGGTTATTTAAATTGGACTATAAGTGGAACGATAATTCTTCCTAAACCAGCACTTAAGCTTTTTTTGGTTATTATGCCCCCCTATCTTCTTTAGATTCCAATCGAAAACTTTCTTATTTCACAGCTGTCAATCATTCCTTGCTCTCAAACTATTCTTCTGTATAGTTTTTACTGTGCTGGAATGGTGATTAGAGTTTTGACAGTTGGAATGCTGTATGCTGTGGTGGCAGGCTGACAGTTGTTTGTGGAAAAAAGTCAGGTCGGATGGAGTACTCGTGGTTAAAAGAGGGAGTGGGGGGATACTGCTCCTAAACAACATGTGTGCTGATAGAAGTGCATCACAACACACCACACCACACAAATCAGAGTAAGTGCTACTTACCTGTATTAATCCAATTATAGATTAAGATGAGGCAAAAGTATTTTTTTCAGTATAGTGTCCCCCCTTTAAGATAACTTAATATATTTGCATAATTACTACAGAATGCTACATGTTCTTTTTTTTTTTAATCCACTGTAATTGATGTTTTTTTTCAAAAATTAAGATTTAGTATTTACATTCTATAACTGCAATTTTTTACCACTCTTTTCTGTAAATTTGCATTCCTTGCTCTATTCGTTAGTTTTTTCTCATATTGGTGTGTGATGTTAGAAGGTGCAATTCTAATTTTTGTCCTCATGTGTACATACCCTAACTAAGGTTTTTGTATCACACTATTGATGGCCGAACCGGATCCGCGGCGGATTTATCTCGTTCGCGAACGGTGGATTTTTCCCCTCCTTTTTCCTCCGCCTTCTCCAAACCGCCGTTTTCGAAATTTACGAACTTACGAGGGGGGGGGTATTTCTCGTATGTTCGAGAATATCTGGAAATACGTATATTCGAAATTTCAAAATTACGAGGATTTCACGATTTTCGAAATACGGGATTACGTATTTTTAGAAAAATTTTCAAAATGTACGGGATTTCATTTCACGTATTCGATTTTTTTTTCGTTTTAAATGGGTCCGCTCGCGGATTTTTCAATTTTCGCATTTTTTTCGAAAATTCGCGGTCCTCGAGCGACCGGATTTTGCGAGTTCGGACATCTCTAATCAAACAATTACCAAAATACGGAGGTGACTTTGCGCTGCCTTTACCCAATACCCCTAATGCCATAATTCATGTGCATCTTATAATTTAGCTTTTTCATCTCTTTCCTTTTGTTGCACTTCTTTACGATTCAGAGGACTTCATTTACCCAGAGTTCGCAAATTGCCTGGGCCAATGTGGCTTCCTGTATTTAAGGCATGTCCACCTACAATTTTTTTTTAATATATGGTCCCCCCCTGGGCCCCGCCCCACCGCTATAATTTTTTTTTATAAAGCCCCGCCAAACTCTACGTACCCGCCTTACCTCCCTCGATCCTCCGTCCGCCGCGCTCACCCGGCCCGCGCTTGCAAGGAAATGCAGCAGAGGGCGGGACCGGTCGCCGCGTCTGTGATTGGCTGAGCGGCAGCCAATCACAGACGCGGCTGCAGCACTCACTTCGCCGGAGGAACAGGGAGGTAAGTAAGGTTTGGGGAGCTTTCTAAAAAAAAAAAATAATGCGGTTGGGGCTGGAGACATGGGGGAGCACAATATTAAGGGGGATTTTGAGCTAGGGGGAGGGATAGTAAGAAACGGGAGGGAGAGGGAGGGGAGGGAGGTGACGGGAGGGGGGAGAATGGCTGCATTAACGCATGGCAAAAATCTACCTGCAGGCCAGGGGGGGCGTAGCAGGCAGTGTCTATAAATGGACTTCTGGGCCTAGCCCCCCTGTATTCATTGGTTGGGATGTTGTGTTGGGGGGGGCTACAGGAGACACCCTATTGGACTCTGGGATGTGAGGGAAGGATTAAAACTTTACATACTACAATGGTGGGGGGCCAGTAGTTCTATCTCGCGGGGGGATTATGTTTTTGGTTGGGGGTGGCATGGCCCCTTTAATGCTGGTTTTCTCTTGGGGATATCCCAAAAGAATTTTCGCCCAGCGCCCACTTTTTTTGCAGAAGGTGCAATTATGGAGTTAAACTTGCTCTTAACTTTTTTACATATTGGGTAAGCGTCAGTTTATCTATCCCCTCTTTTTTTAGCACTGCACCCTGGGTAAATGAGGCCCAGAGAAGTGCTTCCCAACCTTTCTGTGCTAAACCCACACTAAAAATTTTTATGGGTTGCTGGAAATAGTCGTGGGAAAAAATTTTGTTTTTTTTAGCAGAAAGTCATTTTCAGCAGGTGATATTGTATTTTGTTAGTCATGGCAGTCCTTTATTAAAACTAAGCAAAAGAAATACAGTACACTTGATACCATGTAGACTAAGGGGCATCTTTATAAATTCGTTAACTTTTTTCGCTGGCCGTTTTCCGCGACATTAACGCATAAATCGCGTTTAATTCTATTTATAAAAGTCCGAAACGGCCGCCCGAAAGTTTAACGAAGCGTTACCAACCCTCGCGCGATACTTCCCCTGTTAACCAACCCCAACCCACCGCCGCTTCTATTTATAAAGCGGCGGTACTGGTTTCGCTCGGCTAGTATCGCTGTTTTTAACTTCGCCACTTTGAGTGTGGCGAGTCAGCCGATACTAAAACCCTCCCTCCCGCGGCGGGGATGGGCAAGCAACCTGCCCCGGAGACATTCCCCACCGCCCATCATCCCCCCCCCCCCCGCGGCGGGCGGCTACCACCCTCCCTGCTTTCCCACAGCCCCTCCCAACCCGTTCCCTCCCCGCTTCCATCGGGCAATCTCGAACCGGGAGGCTAGTATGGGCCTGCCTGGAAGGGGCTGCAGCAGGTGGTCCGGCGACCACCCGCCTCGCACCCCCTCCCCCCCCCGGCAAACCCCTCCCCTCCAAGACCCCCCACCCCCGGCTGCTCCCGGGGGGGAAGGGAGGGGCCGCTGGTATGGTGGAGGCTCGCCTCCTCGGGGCCCCTGAGAGGGCCCGTTTGGGGCTTAGGTGTGTTCCCCGCAGCTCGAACCGGTACCCCCCCCTCGGCCTGGCCCTTGTAAAGGGCCTTGCGTCACTACAAGTGCCCTTGCGGCCTGCAAGAGCCTTTTGGGGCTTAAAGGGTCCCGCAGCTCGAACCGGGACCCCCCTCCCCGGCCCTATCAGGGCCTTTGCGCACTTACAGTGCCCTTGCGCTCTAACAAGAGCCTTCTGGGGCTTAGGGGATTCCCCGAGCACGAAACAGAACCCCCTCCCCGGCCCTTATAAGGCCCCTTGCGGCACTTACAAAGTGCCCTGCGGCACTGACAAGTGCCCTTTGGCGGGGTCCCCGCAGCTCGAGCCGGGACCGCCCAGTGTGCGGGGCTCTTAAAGAGCCCTTGGGCGACGTCTTCGGGCTGGCGACACCAACCCCACTCAGGTCGCCGATGCCAGCAGACTCCACTGCGGCGACAGTGAGCCCGCTGGCAACCCTGCCGGCCTCAGCGGAGCCCGGCTGTTTTCCAGCCGCTTCTTTTTCTTTTTCTCACACAGCCATCTACGGCGATGGCCTCTGACTTCCCCGCACGGAAAGCTCCTCTTATATAGGTTTGGCCCGAAAATCCATAATCCCGTTTCTTTCTTCTGATTGTGTCATTTTTTAAAATACTTGCTTTAACATTAACCATCAGATTTCTATTTCGGAAAGTTCTTGGGGTTTGGTGTCGCCAGCCCAAAGACGTCGCGTTGATCAAGACGCCGCAGGGGTACCTCTCGGGGGTCCGGCGCCCTCGGGGAGCTGGTGTTGCCGTACTGGAAGAACGAAGAGGGCTCTTTTAAGAGCCCCCGGCCCGGGGGTCCCGGTTTCGAGCTGCGGGCCCCCGCCAAAGGGCACTTGTCAGGCCGCAAGGGCCCTTATAGGGCCGGGGAGGGGGGTCCCCCGGTTCCGAGCTGGGCGGGAACCCCTTAAGCCCCAAAGGGCTCTTTGTCAGAGCCGCAAGGGCACTTCTGTAAGTATTGCTGCTCGCAAGGGCCCGATACAGGCCGGGAGGGGGGGTCCCCCTGGTTTTTTTTCGAGCTGCGGTGGGGGAAGGGGGCGTCTCCCACTAGAGGAGAAAACCAAAAAAAAAACAAAAAAAAAAAGACCCCCTAAGCCCCAAAAGCCCTTCTCAGGGCCCCACTGGGGGGAGCCTCCACCCCCCTCCCGCGGTCCCTCCCTTCCCCTCCCGGTAGCGCGGCCCAGCGGGGGCTTGGAAGGGGTTTCCCGGGAGGGGGGGGGGTGCGCGGCGGGTGGGGTCGCGACCACCTGCTGCGGCCCCTTCCCGGCAAGCCCCCTCACAGCCTCCTTTCCGAGATTGCCGCGACGGGGAACGGGTTGGGAGGGGCTGCTGGGAAGCGGCGGCGGGGTGTGTGGGCGGGGTTGGCGGAATGCCCCGCCCCCTTAGGAGAGGCGTCGGGAATGGATTTTAAGTCCTTCGCGGCGATCACTATACAGTATCGCCGCGAAGGGGCTTAAAATTACCGCAGCCCATCGCAGCCCGATCACATATCTCGGCGGGAATGGTGCTCGCCCCGTTATAAATCCGGCGAATCGCAATTTCGCGGCGCGATGTGCGGCGGTAATTTTTTGGCACTATTTGCGTTCTTTATAAATATGCCCTAGAGTACTTGCTCCATTATCTATGTCCTTATCAGTTTATTTTTAAACTGAATATATAGTCATTATATTTCATAATCGAATGTCATAAAATAATGTTATAAATAAATGTTATAGAACAGATTTTTTATTGGCAATTTCTTTAAATGGAGGGATCCTTATGTAATATATCGTTTGGAACACCCAAATGCAAATGGTAATATCTTTTTTACAAAATGTGGGAACAAGTATAAAATGATATTTAGTTTCATTTATTACAAATAAAGCGATTTATTTTTTAAAAGGAGACACACATGCTATCACATGTAAATAAATCAAACCTGTAAACAGATGGTTTTGCTTTCACAACTAGTAAATTTCATGCATGTAAGTTTTTTACGACCAAGGGGTGTCTTAAATAGATACTACAGTTAGAGGTCCCTGGGGTTTGGTTACGGGTAACATCAACAAGGCAGTTTTATTTTAATGTTGATTTTTTTTTGTTTAAACATGCTGAACAAGTAGATGGAACTCATAAGTTTTTGAAATGGGTGTCCAGAGCCCCACCTGATATTTTGGTGATGTCTAGGTGGAAAACATTTGCCATAGGTAATACAAATAATCCAGAAATTTCCTCTATCTGGTTTCAGAAGGTGCGTTTGGTGAATTCTATTGCGTGCTAATGCTATTGTGGGCTTTTGCCTAATGTAATGGATGTTCCTACAGCCCTGTTAAAAACAACTGATTGGCTTTTTTTCAAGTTAACCAATGATTTAAAGAATATCAGATTGCTTAAGGGCTCAAAACATTTTCCCACATCAGATGAACGCCCCCCATTGCCACCAGCTTAACTGCACTTTCTGCACCACTAGATACTACTTCTTTTTTTTTATAGCAATTACTACCTACCTGAAACTATATGGGTTAAAAAGCCCTTCAAGTTATGTTCCCTCGTCCGAAATACCAAAATAGCCGATCTAACTAATCTAAAAGCTTGCTGGATGCTTCAAGCTGTCCTTTCAATTCACTGGGCAGGTGGTCCAACCTATAGAAATAATTGTGTATAAACTATGGAAGTGGTAGTGGCCCCAGAACAGACTGCAAACTATATTTTTCATGTACTACTTTTCTGGCTATTTGACTAGTCCTCACACGAGGACCTAGCCATAGGTCCGGGTTAGCCTGGTACATCAATAGGGAAAAGGGGAGGGGGTTAGCCTTAGCCCCTTATTCTCATTCACTGTGGGCTAGGATCAGAGGGGCTTTGGGATCACCACTCTTGGGGTTTTGTAAGTTCCAGGGGGGAAAAAAAAAAGTTTGCAAACCTACGGGTCTTTACTATGGACAGTAAAAATAGGTAGATGCACATTTCATAACCATGACTTTATGACAATAACTTTGGCTTATTAAAGAAGGGTGATTTACAAAGTAGATTATCCATTAGAAAAAACCCTAAAAAAAAATCACGAGTTGTTTTTTTTTTCTTTTTTAAACGAAACATGGAATGGCTGCCTGGTAAGTAGAGTACTTTTGAACTTGACTAACAGTGTTTCATTAATAGTCAGAACAAAATAAAATACTGCACAGCTGACTATAATCCGGTAGGATCTGGGTACATGACATACAAAATGCAGATTTTTCTCAGTGGGCCAAATTATTGGCAGTTTGTCAAGCTGTGCTTGGAACACTGACATCTGCAATGTTGGGCTCATCACTGCATGAATGCACCAAAACACTCACTAGGAGTGCCCACATACGTGGGAAAAATTAAGTTTCCACCCCTACGTCAACAAGTGGTGGACTGTTTCCCATTTTTTGTACATACCATACAATATAACCCGCACTAACATTAGTTTTTTATAATCCACTGCTTCAGGGGTCACGTAACAATATTGCATCTCCCACAAAGTTCTCTGTACGATCAAAGCTTTGAAGATACTGCCTGAAAGCTATTGATTTTTTTTTGGCAAAGTGAATAAAGTTTCCACAATATCTCATAATGAAAAGATCCCAGCCCCTGCCAAGGTCACAGAGTCAACATAAAGTAAAAATAGAAACCCCTCTTTCGAACATGTTATGCCACATAATCCATTACTAAATGCTTAGGATTTAATAAAAGAAATCACTTTGAAGGAAATCACTGCAGATTATATAAAGCATTTGTCCTACCAACGTGTGCATATTGGAAGCTTTCTGGATTCGACCTTATTTAGCCTTTTGACCTGTACAATAAACTCTACCACCAAACTCTATCTACCCCCATAAACTTCTGGTGAGAACAATGTGCTTTTACCTTTGCTGTTATATTGCATTTTCTAACCAGATGGCCTTGAAATTGTAAGGGCAAACTATAATGTCCAACCCCCCTCCTTTAAAACTACATTTCCCCATAAGATATGGGACTGTTCTCCTGCAATGAAATATGGAAGGGGGAGCATGTATTTGCTTTTATTTTGAAGGGAGTTGGTTTTGTGCAGCCTATGCCATATGACTTTTCTCTATCTTTTGAGAAACCTTTGTTAAACAACTTGATATGTTTTTAGATAACTACAAAATTTTGGAGGCATAAACTAGAGATAGTTGTACAAAATAATGTCTCTTGAATCTCTTACAAAGTGGCACCAGTATGTATTTGGAAAACATGGGTGCTTCTATTGGCTGAGTGCAATCATATGTTCATTTTTTGTTGCCTCGGTTCATATCCAGTAGCAAAAGACCAACAAGAAGGGACAACACCTTCCCACAGATGCTTCCATTTCTAGGGCATTATCTTAGTTTAAATGTCAGGGACAGATTTCTGATACAATTGCAGATCCTGATATCCAAGGAAAATGATGACTTTGGTGCATTTTTATTCTAATGCATTTGGCCACATTGTATTTCGGTTTTGATTTTAGCTACTCTGTGGCATGTAAGCCTGGACGGATGTGTCCGTTCACAAGGCCTAAAAAGAACATTCTTTTTAAAAAATATTTTGAAGTTGTGGTAGCTCGGGAAGTTTGGGACCACAATCACCAGAGTAGCTGTTTTGGGTTTTGAGAATTAATCAGCTGCACCCAAAAAACCCAATTCCCCAGCAGTCTTGTTTTGAGTGAAGTTTCATCAGGTACTATCTGGCTGTTTCTAGCTGGGAATTCTACTTACTTCAATCTTCTCGTTTTAGATGCCACACGCCAGAGAATTTTAATTACATTGTTTTCTTTTAAAGATACTGATAGCTATTATTATTTTACTTAATTATCAAGTACCGCCCGCTTAGAGATTTGAATATGCATAAAAATGTCTTATGCTGTACCTACAATTAGATTATACTGTATCTAGATATTATTGTCTTTATTTAAGGTAAATAAAAGGTAAGAATCATCCTCCTCTTTGCTACGGAAGTGTGCATTCGCAAATAACTAGAGGCGTCAAGATCGGGGAATCAAAAAAGTAAAGCTATGCGAGAAGGTTATACCTCAGTAAAGGTTTATTCTGAAAGTATCAAAACTTTTGCTTAATTTTTCAGGTTAACTTCCCAAAGTAGTTCCAAAATTACTGTCCCTGATCGTTCAGGAGCTGTGCTGGCGGGAGTCTGTTTGGTTCTTGGCATGGTGTGCATCTTAATAAACAGGAATGGCATGCTCTGGCAGACGCAACTTATTCTTCTCTGCATCAGGTCAATACACAACAGTGGTAATGGCGTTTAGACTAGAGCTAATCTTAACTTAGCCATTCTACATTGGCTACGCTGCGCTGTTTCCAAAAATTCTTAGAAATGTTGCGGCCAGCGCGAAAGTAGTATTCAAAACCCACACAACCTGATATGCATTGTGTAGCATGTGGGTTTGGACTATTGAGGCAAAAACTGCCTTTATAGCATTGGCACCTAAGTATGTACAGCAATGCTAGTGGGTTTGTGTAGCTGTGTTTGTGTAAGCAATATATTGTGTATTAATGCATGTCTTATATATAGTATGTGTGCAAGTATATATTGTGTGTGTAGCAGAGTAATTGTGTGCATGCTGCAATGTGCAAATTTAGGGAAGTATGTGTAGCGAGTGTGTTGAGTGTTTAGAAAATGATTTCTGAGTTGTAGCTTGTATTTGTGCATATCTTTATATATGGGTATGATGTGAGAATTTGTTATGACTTTGCGTACAAATAGTTATGTATGTATATAGATATGTGTGTTTCTGTGCAGCTAAGTAATTTTGTGTATGTTGCAGTGTGTGTGTGTGTGTGTGTGACGTGGGATTGTGTGTAGCTGAGTATTTTGTGTTGTTGCAGTGTGTGTGTGTGAATGTGGGATTGTGTGTATCTATGATTTGCATGTGCAGCAGTAAATGTCTGCATAGCAGAGTTTATGTACTGTTACAGTGTAGCATGTGCAAGAAGATTATGAATATCTGAAGTAATGAGTGTATATGCAAAGATGGTAGTTACTTACCTGGTCAAAGAAACAGTTGTGATAGTGGCCTCACTTGCACCTCAAGGTCTGGTTTGTCCTGAAGATTAGGACAGGACAAACCAGGACCACAGATGGCAAGAGTGCCTGAGAAAATTTAAAGAAAGGAAGAACAAGAGAAGCCATGGTCAGCTGGAAAGTGTTCAGGAACAAGCAGATCATAGCGAAAGTCCGGCCAGCAGAAAACCAAACAGTAAGCAGAGGCGCGGTCATGGAAGAGCCACCCACAGATTTAAAAGCACTAGAAAAAGAAAATGTAACAAGAAAACTGCATCGCGGGATCCTGGTCTGGCAAGACGCAACTTATTCTTCTCTGCATCAGGTCAATACACAACAGTGGTAATGGCGTTTAGACCTATAGCTAATCTTAACTTAGCCATTACTACATTGGCTACGCTGCGCTGTTTCCAAAAATTCTTAGAAATGTTGCGGCCAGCGCGAAAGTAGTTCAAAACCCACACTAACCTGATATTGCATTGTGTAGCATGGGGTTTGGACTACTTTGAGGCAAAAACTGCCTTTATAGCATTGGCACCTAAGTATGTACAGCAATGCTAGTGGGTTTGTGTAGCTGTGTTTGTGTATTAAGCAATATATTGTGTATTAATGCATGTCTGTATATATAGTATGTGTGCAAGTATATATTGTGTGTGTAGCAGAGTAATTGTGTGCATGCTGCAATGTGCAAATTTAGGGAAGTATGTGTAGCTGAGTGTGTATGAGTGTTTAGAAAATGATTTCTGAGTTTGTAGCTTGTATTTGTGCATATCTTTATATATGGGTATGATGTGAGAATTTGTTATGACTTTGCGTACAAATTAGTTTATGTATGTATATAGATATGTGTGTTTCTGTGCAGCTAAGTAATTTTGTGTATGTTGCAGTGTGTGTGTGTGTGTGTGTGAACGTGGGATTGTGTGTAGCTGAGTAATTTTGTGTATGTTGCAGTGTGTGTGTGAATGTGGGATTGTGTGTATCTATGCATTTGCATGTGCAGCAGTAAATGTCTGCATAGCAGAGTTTATGTACTGTTACAGTGTATGCATGTGCATAGAAGATTATGAATATCTGAAGTAATGAGTGTATATGCAAAGATGGTAGTTACTTACCTGGTCAAAGAAACAGTTGTGATAGTGGCCTCACTTGCACCTCAAGGTCTGGTTTGTCCTGAAGATTAGGACAGGACAAACCAGGACCACAGAGTGGCAAGAGTGCCTGAGAAAATTTGAAAGAAAGGAAGAACAAGAGAAGCCATGGTCAGCTGGAAAGTGTTCAGGAACAAGCAGATCATTAGCGAACGTCAGGCCAGCAGAAAACCAAACAGTAAGCAGAGGCGCGGTCATGGAAGAGCCACCCACAGATTTAAAAGCACTAGAAAAAGAAATGTAACAAGAATTCAGAGGAATAAAATCGGTAGAATTATATACCAATAGTCATAGGGAAAAGACGGAGGCAAATGTACCATGCTGAATATAAACGTAAGGGTAAAAACCTTATTTAGGAAGGACAGAGGAACAGGCTGATAGATAGAGGAATATATTCAAAACAGACAGATAGAAGATAGGCAGAGGGCCTTATAAATACATAGACAGACAGTTAGATATAGAGAGATATAGATAGACAGAGGGACAGATAGATAGGCAGAGAGATAGACAGAGGGCAATGACTGATAGGGACAGACTGATAGACAGACTGATAGGACAGACTGATAGAAAGACAGAGGGACAGACTGATAGAGGGACAGACAGATAGAAGGAGAGAGGGGCAGACAGATAGATTGAGGGACAGACAGAGGAATATATTCACAGACAATAGAAGATAGGCAGAGGGCCTTATAGATACATAGACAGACAGTTAGATATAGAGAGATATAGATATACAGAGGGACAGATAAATAGGCAAGAGATAACAGAGGGACAGACTGATAGAAAGACAGAGGACAGACTGATAGAGGGACAGACAGATAGAAGGAGGGAGGGGCAGACAGATAGACTGAGGGACAGACAGATAGAAAGACAGAGGACAGACAGATAGACGAGGGACATACCTCATTGTACATGGGTAGAAATCCAATTATAATGAAATGGGAACTATTTATTATACATGGGGTAGAAATCCAATTATAATGAAATGGGAACTATTTATTATACATTAGGGTAGAAATCCAGTTATAATGAAATGGGAACTATTTATTGTACATGGGGTAGAAATATAAAAGGTTAAGGAAATGGGAACTATTTATTATACATTGGGGTAGAAATCCAATTATAATGAAATGGGAACTATTTATTATACATTAGGGTAGAAATCCAATTATAATGAAATGGGAACTATTTATTGAACATTTGGGTAGAAATCCAAATTATAATGAAATGGGAACTATTTATTATACATGGGAGGGTGGAAATCCAAATTATAATGAAATGGGAACTATTTATTGTACATGGGGTAGAAATCCAAATTATAATGAAATGGGAACTATTTATTGTACATGAGGGGTAGAAATCCAAATTATAATAAAATGGGAACTATTTATTGTACATTAGGGTAGAAATCCAAATTATAATGAAATGGGAACTATTTATTGTACATAGGGTAGAAATCCAATTATAATGAAATGGGAAACTATTTATTGTACATAGGGTAGAAATCCAATTATAATGAAATGGGAACTATTTATTATACATTAGGGTAGAAATCCAATTATAATGAAATGGGAATTATTTATTATACATTAGGGTAGAAATCCAATTATAATGAAATGGGAACTATTTATTGTACATGGGGTAGAAATATAAAAGGTTAAGGAAATGGGAACTATTTATTATACATTGGGGTAGAAATCCAATTATAATGAAATGGGAACTATTTATTATACATTAGGGTAGAAATCCAATTATAATGAAATGGGAACTATTTATTGAACATTTGGGTAGAAATCCAAATTATAATGAAATGGGAACTATTTATTATACATGGGAGGGTGGAAATCCAAATTATAATGAAATGGGAACTATTTATTGTACATGGGGTAGAAATCCAAATTATAATGAAATGGGAACTATTTATTGTACATGAGGGGTAGAAATCCAAATTATAATAAAATGGGAACTATTTATTGTACATTAGGGTAGAAATCCAAATTATAATGAAATGGGAACTATTTATTGTACATAGGGTAGAAATCCAATTATAATGAAATGGGAACTATTTATTGTATATTTGTTGTACATATTGTTAGCTCGGCCTGAACTTTTATATGGTTATTATATTACTGGGTTATTATATTACTAGGTTATTATATCGTTATTATATGGTTATTATATTACTAGGCTATTATATGGTTATTATATGACTAGGTTATTATATTGTTATTGTATGACTAGGTTATTACATGGTTAATATATGGTTATTATATGACTAGGTTATTAAATGACTAGGTTATTGTATGGCTAATATATAACTAGGTTATTATATGGTTATTATATTACTAGGTTATTATATGGTTATTATATTACATGTTTATTATATGGTTATTATATAACTAGGTTATTATATGGTTATTATATTACTAGGTTATTATATTACTTGTTTATTATATGAGTATTATATGGGTATTATATGACTAGGTTATTATATGGTTATTAATTGGTTATTATATTACCAAATTATAATGAAATGGGAACTATTGTCTTTTACTTTGTTTGTAACATAATTTGTTGTAAGATTTTACCGGCTCTGAACTTTATCTGGTTATTATATGGTTTATTATATATTACTGGGGGTTATTATATAGTTATATATGGTTATATTACTAGGTTATTATATGGTTATTATATGACTAGGATATTATATGGTTATTATATGACTAGGTTATTATATGGTTATTATATTAATAGGTTATTATATGGTTATTATATTACTTGGTTATTATATGGTTATTATATGACTAGGTTATTATATGGTTATTGTATGACTAGGTTATTATATGGTTATTATATGGTTATTATATGACTAGGATATTATATGGTTATTATATGACTAGGTTATTATATGGTTATTATATTACTTGGTTATTATATGGTTATTATATGACTAGGTTATTATATGGTTATTGTATGACTAGGTTATTATATGGTTATTATATGGTTATTATATGACTAGGATATTATATGGTTATTATATGACTAGGTTATTATATGGTTATTATATTAATAGGTTATTATATGGTTATTATATTACTTGGTTATTATATGGTTATTGCATGGTTATTATATAACTAGGTTATTCTATGGTTATTACAGATTGGTACACACAGTCACGAGTGTTCAGGGATATTGTTTGTTACTGCCACACACTCTACGACTGCAGCCGACTCCCTATACTTTTGAACAGGGGGCATCAGCAATGAAGGGAAATTTTCCATCAGTAACGACTTTTTTTGGTGCCACGCCTGAACGGTCATCGGAATCGGTAACGGTTGTTTTATGCATACACATACTATCGATAAAGGATCAACCCCTTTGGGATTGGCCCTTTATAGCAGTGATGCCCAACCCACGGCCCACCTGCATTTTTTTGCAGCCTGCATGGAGCCATGGGTGGGCGTGGAAAGGGCTGGGCTAGGGGCATTCCGGGGGTGAAACCCGGGAAGGCCGGGGCAGAGCTACTCCCCATGGCCTGCTTACAGTCCTCGGTGCCGCTAGTGAGGCCACCATTGTCGACTGGATTGGGCACCCTTGCTTTATAGGTAATGTGTGTACCCAGCTGTAAGCCTGTCCCTTATTAGTGCAGCCAAATCAGGAGTAATTGAAATATTTGATTAGATTGTGTGAAAGAAACAGTCGGTCAGCAATTTCTTAAACCCCACAATGTTCACATTTGTTTTAATAGTCCTGTTCTGTACTGTACAGGGAAAACTTCTGTCCTTTTCTGCAGAGCCTGTGGAGAGTTTGTTTTGCAGAAAGAGACTGATGAGAGAAGCCAATGTATAGAAATGTAATTCTAATCCCTGCAAAAAATAATGAAAAGTGTATTGTAAAAATAGAAAATAGAGTTTGCAGGAAAAAAATTAACCAAAATAATAATAATAATAAAAATTTTTAGGCACTTTGTAGACTTGTGTTAGAGTGCAATCTGGGAACAAACATGGTGAATGCATGGTGAATGCAATGGTGAATGCAATGGTGAATGCAATGGTAAATGCATGGTGTATGCAAATGGTAAAATGCATAGTGAATGCATGGTGAATGCATGATGAATGCATGGTGAATGCAATGGTGAATGCATGGTGAATGCAATGGTGAATGCACGATGAATGCAATGGTGAATGCATGGTAAATGCAATGGTGAATCCATGGTGAATGCAATGGTGAATGCACGGTGAATGCATGTTGAATGCAAGGGTGAATGCATGGTGAATGCAACGGTGAATGCATGGTGAATGCATGGTGATCCATGGTGAATGCAATGGTGAATGCATGTTAAATGCAATGGTGAATGCAGGGTGAATGCAATGGTGAATGCATGGTGAATTACAGAGGGCCGGGTCTCCATGAAAGGAGAGATGTCATAGAGATGTCATTGCAGATCGCAAAATATTAATAGATCGCACAATAACCCATTTTCTTAAATAACTGCTGCTGGTTCTCCCCAGTCCTCATACGATTAGTGGAAGGTCCCCCATACATGTTACAACAAACGAGGCAGTTTGTGTGGGAGAATTTTCAGTTTTACCTTAACCAAACAATAATTTACACATTATTAATGATCTGTTATGTCCTTGTCAAGTCACCAGTGTTGATGTGGCCTGTGCACCATAACAAGAGTAATAGCCGTTTCTGACTGTACTTTAAATTACTTCCAAGGGATTTACCCATATCATGGTTATGGCTCTGGATGTCTTGTAATTGTAATGCTTTATTCCTGTATGAACTGTATACACGCCACACGCCATCATCCTACCCCCCCATGACTCCTATTCATTTTTCCAACAGAGGTCAGAATAAAAGGTCTCTCGGTACCAGCCTTCCACTTCATCATGTCTACATCCTCATGTCAGGTGTTGCCACCCATGTGTTTATTTAGCTGCTAGTAGCTTGTTGTTTCCTTATAAAAATATCCACTTTTTATGTAGGAATCGCGCCTGCCTATCTACTCTCACCACTTCCTCTCGAAGGCTTGGTGGGTAGTGATCTGAACATAGAGCCATTGAGCATTACTGAGAACATGCCAATTTAGTTGCCGAGGGGGTCGCCGACTGCGTGCAATATTACACCCCAACTTGTCTCTCTTAGAATGAGGAATGACTTGATTGTTTTATCTTTAACCGGCATGTGGTTTATGTCAACCTCAGAGCAGTAAGTTGTCTAGTAGGAAAGTCTAATTTGTACAAGATTTCAGGGTGTTTGCAGGTTCTTTAGGTTCTATTTTTTTTCTGTGCTTTTTTGCAGGAGTAAAAATACGAATATGCTTGAATATAGTCGATCGTGAGTAAAAGTCGAGGTACCTATTTTTAGCTAAAAAATTAGTAAAACTGGTTGACCTGAGTATAAGCGAGGGTAAATTATGACACTCTGCCTTCTGTGTAGTGGTCTGTGTATTGTTTTGAGGCTTTAGTTGCCCTTTAAATGGACAGCAGAATTCCCATACAGTAGTCCCATACAGTTGGATTTGGCTATAACTGTATGGGAATTCTGCTGTCAATTTAATGGGCAACTAAAGCCTCAAAACAATACAGAATCAGAAGGCAATCTTTTCATTCTCCTGATACTGTTTTGTTTTGAGTTAGTTGCCCTTTAAATAGACATTAGTATTTTAGTAAACCTCAATTCCTTGGCACTCCAGAGTTTTGGAAACTACAACTCCCAGCATGCTTTGCAGACATCCCACCCTGCCCTTTCAGGCTTCCGGGCAGGGTAGACACAGACGTGGGGCCATCATTCTAGGGGTGGTGGGAGGCGGGGTTAGGGTAAAGTTAGGGGCGTTCCCAGGAGTTGCCACCCAAAGGGGGCATGACTTAGGAGGAGACTTAAGTCTGTTCTCAAGTCCGGGAGTCTGGGATGGTCTCGCGGGAGTGCGGGAGACAACCCCAGAATGAGGGAGACTCCCGGGCAATCCAGGAGGGGTGGGATACCTGGCTTTGGTTGCTGGGAGTTGTAGTTTCTAAACATGTGGAGTGGCAAGATTCAATAAGCATATAGTTAAAATTAACAACATACAGTAAGCAACAATCCTTCTGCCCACCTCTAACCCATAGACCAAAACTCTATGCCATCTTACCTGCACATCCGACCTGCAGACCTACTTTCTTGCTTCTTTCCTTCAGAACTGGTAAATGGTGGTGTCCAGAGTCCTGCAGTATTGAGGGAACTTCTAGTGGGACTTGATTGAAATCCAGCCCTGAAGGCTCCGTATGCAGTGGGGCTGATTAGGGCTCAGTGCTAGGCCCTGATGTGTAAGAATGCACGCAGGCGTGCAGCCCCGCTCTGACGTGCACACGCGCCTATATTCTGGCTCTCCAGTGTTTGCGGCTGCATTCGGAAGGCAGGTAAATTGACCCGAGTATATCGTAGACCGAATAATTGCCAAGTCCCTTAAAGAGACTGCTTTAAGAGAATACGGACAGACATTCGAAATGAAATATGACTTGAAAGCATTAGCTGCTCCCTTTTATTGCAAAAGGTTCAATATATGTATGCGTAATTCTGTGTTCATTTCTTTCTGCCATGTCATTTGGATTGGAAGGGTAACTACACCTCCACACAACCTAACATTAAAACATGTGTCTGTTTCTCACCTTTTGATTTCCTGTGGCTGTTAAAAAAACCTTATTGACACTAGGACATGTTCCTTATTTCCCAGCATTCCAGACTCACAGGCACACTGCTGTTTTAGCCATTACTAATGTTTCTCACACATACCCAGTGCTGAGGGACTGTAGGAGTGGTTACCTTGTTAAAGAAGTCCACTCTAGTCTCAAGTCCAGGGATTCACAAACGATGTGCCTCCAGAATATTTTGAAAATGACAACTCCCCGCGATTGCACGTGTGCAATCCCCCACTTGGGCAAATGCATCGTTCAGATAAAGTCTGCACCAATATAGAAATCTTTAGCACAAGACCATAGGGCCATATTTAGTAAATCTTGACATGGGAAACTTCTGATAACCGTAAGTTATCGTAGAAGTACGGCCACGGTCATACCTCAATAGAATTGTATAATTACATCACTTGTTTGTATTAGGATTTCTACCACAGTTCCTGTTTGTTACGGAAGGAGCAAAAGCAATATACAACGTCCATTCTAAGATCAGTAGCAAGATCATAGCACTTCTGCTAAATGTAGTTGTAAATAAGCCTAATTGGAGTGCTTCCACAATCCTTGTATTGTATGTATTTATTCGGAGGCTTGGTCGAGCCTCCATGTGGGTAAGCACTCCCAACACGCCCCTTTTATGGGAGTCCTATGCCTTTAATATAAGCACTGGATGGCCTCTCCCTCATTTTGAAAAAGCCAAAGGGCTGGGGGGAAGTGAAAGAGCCTGTTATATGGATCCAGTGTGTTAGAATGAGAAATGCAAAGTTTTTAATCGTAAATGAAGTAAAGGAATTTAAAAGGGTTTGACGTTAGGACCTTCCAGACTGGGGTTACCTTGACATGGTTGGAAGGCTTTTCATTCATGTGATCACAGTAATGTATACTAAAACCCCTTTGTTTTATAAAGTATGCCAGTGGTACAGAAAATATGATAATGTATGGGACCTAGAATGTGCATTGATTATCTTTTCTATGTTTGTATACTGTAGTTTCTGGTGTGGTACAGGATACATGTAATATTGAGAATTACTGATATTAATACTTATACTGTAGTTCTGGTTGTACAGGGATACTATATATATTGAGATATTACTGGTATTAATACATATACTGTAGTTCCTGTTGGTACCAGGGATACTATATAATATGAGAATTACTGGTATTAATACATATACTATAGTTCTGATTGTACAGGTATACTATATAATATTGAGAATACTGGTATAATCCATATACTGTAGTTCTGGTTGGTTACAGGGATACATATAAAATATGAGAATTACCGGTATTAATACATATAACTGTGTTCTGGTTGGTACAGGTATACTATATAATATTGAGAATTACTTGTATTAATACATATACTGCAGTTCTGGTTGGTACAGGGATACTATATATATTGAGAATTACTGGTATTAATACATATACGTAGTTCTGGTTGGTAAAGGGATACTATAATAATGAGAATTACTGGTATTAATACATATACTGTATTTCTGGTTGGTACAGGGATACTTATATAGATGATATTGAAATTACTGGTATTAATACATATACTGTAGTTCTGGTTGGTACAGGGATACATATTTATTGAGAATACTGGTATTAATACATATACTGCAGTTCTGGTTGATCCAGGGATACTATATAATATTGAGAATTACTGGTATTAATACATATACTGTTTTCTGGTTGGTACAAGGATACTATATAATATTGAGAATTACTGGTATTAATGCATATACTGTAGTTCTGGTTGGTACAGGGATCTATATAATATTGAGATTACTGGTATTAATACATAGGTGTAGTTCTGGTTGGTACAAGGGATATTATATAATATTGAGAATACTGTATTAATACCAATATATAACTGCAGTTCTGGTTGATCAGGGGATACTTTCCGCCATTTGGGGTCAGGAAGGTTGAATATAACATTCATTGTGTGAAGGCCCCTTGACATCATTAAATGATCTGTCCTATGGGGTCTACTGCTTGCTCCCCTTCCATTGTTACAGAATAACAGCTTGTCTGTATATATATGTATTGGATTGTCTATGATTGACCTAACAAACTTTATCTTACTTTAATGGCTCGGCTTTTGGTTATCACACGTGCCTTTGAATAATAATTGCTTTGCTCACAATTTAGACTCCCTCAAATCATTGAATGATCTTACCTGATGAGAACTATGGCAGGGGGGTGGGGTTCTCCTTGTTCCCTCCCTCTCCCCTTGTTATATAAGGGTGGTACATATTCCTATTCTTCCTCCTGACCGACCGTTTGGACTTTCGACCAGTCAGTCAGAGGAAGACTGTCGGTTGTGGCAAAAGCAGCCGCGTCCGAGAGTAACCACGACTGGTCCCATAGAGGACCGCATGATTGGCTGTGGTTTTCCGACGTCTCCGATTTGTGCGTTCATCTGATATGGATAAACGAAGGGTCAGCAGTCGATCGGAGCCGCCACAAGGACCATATAATAATTGTGTCTCGACCGACCGAAACACTGAAATGTCGGTTGGTCGGGCCACATTATTGCATAATGTGTACCTAGCTTGGCTAATGTTAAACACCTATCTGTAGATAAAGGTATTGGACTGATCATCTAACAGTGGGCTAACAAATTTAGTAGGTTGTCTTCATTATTGGGGCATCCCTAAAGGTTCGGTTCCATATGCTTCAATTTGCAAGGAGCCACAACCCCCTACAAACCGACACCCGAGCGCTACACGCACGAACTGGGGTGGGGTCACTGTTTGGTCACCCCTCAAACTAGAATGCTTTCATAAAGTTAAAAGTTTTTTTAACCCAGTGACTTTTTTTTTGCAACTTATATAAATGACACTATATCGTGGTCACTATTCCCTAAGCTTCCAATTACCTTTATCTCCAATATGAGCTCAGGGTTATTAATATCACCGAATCCAACATGCATTCTGTCTAGTAGGAATCTTCTCATCTGTGAAAGAAAATGCTCATATAGGAAATTAAGAACTTTATACCCTTTGAGGTGCTGGGAGTTCCCTTACTCGAATCTATGTCAGGGTAGTTAAAATCCCCATAACCAGAACATGCCCCATCCAGCAGCCTTCGCCAATGCATATGGAGATTCATTTCCACCTCCTCCCCAGTATTGGTGGCTTATAACATACTCCAACAATAATTTCCCTACCTTCTTGCTTCCTGTACACAGTTCCACCCATATTGTTTCTGCCGTATCGTTTACTCCCCCATCTATCCATCTTTTAAATTTGGCTTAATTCCTGTGTAACATACATACATACTCCTCCTCCTTTCTTATTAACTCTGTCATGTCTAAATAAGGAGTATCCTTCAATATTTACTGTCCAGTCGTGTGAATCATTAAGCCATGATTCTGCTATACCAATTACACCATACCTTTCCTTTAAAGCTATATTTCAAGTTCCCCGGTTTTCTAGCCAGTCTTCTGCATTTTGTAAACTACATTTTAGATTATCAATTGATTTATGGAATGGAATGTAATATGTGGTATAATTAAGTGCATTGCTATGTTTGGGCAAATTTAGTAGCATTTGTGATAGCATGTTTTCACACAAATGCTTTGGCTGCCACTCTTTAGTTCAATCCTAATTTTACGAGTCCACCCCTTTTGGAATTCTTTAAACTTAGAGAGACCTTATATTGACTTCTTGAAATGGCAGGGTAATTTGCAATTATTCTCTTCATATCCACTGTCAACCTGTCAGCATGATCCCAACTGAGACCTTCAGTAACATTCTATGGAAACTGGTTTGAGATGTAATTAGATTTGCAGTTTGGAAGCAGTGAAAAAGAGTTGACTGTAAACAAAGTTGTTGTAAGAACAAGGTGAATATGTATCACAGCCAAGAGATTAAAAAGGCTTATGTTGATTTAGCTGCGTGTTAAAAGTCAGAATTGGGCGATATTAGCAAATAAAATGTCGATTCACATTCAGAACCAACAAATTTTTTTTTTTTTTCCCATCTTCCTTAATTTTCATCTTGTCTAATTTCCTCTCCTTAGATGCATGAACTGGAGTTGGCCAGTAATATTTTTAACTACGTTGCACTGTTTTGAATGGCATACATGGCTGTCTAAGAAAAAAAGTCAGTGGATAGCTAGACACTGTAAGCTGCAAACTGCCCACAAACTTCAACAGGTCCCACCCTGCTTGCTGTTGTCTTTGTCAATGGACAAGAACTTGTACTCCCCTCTGTAAATTTAGGACATCAAGTGATGTCAGTGGGATGAAAAAAATTCATCTTTGTCTCATCTCATTTTGTGAAGCAACTCAATTAAAAACTTACCATATTCAAATGTGAATGATGTACTTTATTTCCCAGCATTTCAAACTCATAAACAGACAAACAGTTTTAGTCAATGTTACATTTCTCACTAATACTAGTCCAAATGCTTTCAAACTATTGCAGTTTTGGGAGGTGATTTACCAATTTAGGGTTGGACTAACCCTTTAAGTATTAACTTAAAACTTTATCTTGCAATAAACATTTGCAAAGGAATGTGCAAAGGAATGTTGAACAGAGATTTATTAATATGTGTGCTATGTGCTATGGCAATGAAACCTTTACTGACATTCTTATTGTGGGTATGGTGCATTAGAAGGTGTTCCTACCTGTGTTAGTGTGGGTTTGGTGGTATGTTTTTGCATTAATTAATGCAAAACTAACTTTTCTAATGGTTTAGGTAGTGTTTCCATGGAAACAGAAGATAGAGGTAGGGGTAGATGTTTGCCCCTGTTTCTGTGTGGGGGTGAGGGTATATTTTGCATGTTTGACTGTAAAACAAAATTTAAATTTTTAACAGTAAAGACTAGGCCACACTGCCACCATTTTGGATGCACGGATCGCTAGCTGCCTGTACAATGTGGTTGGCCTAAGGTTTTATTATATTATTGCCAGGAATACAATTCTTTTTCTTTACATCTCACATAATTTATTATTTGTATTATCAATAATATCAATTTCATTCAGTATTTATAATTTGTGAACCCCAATAATTTTCAGAATATCTAAGGAGCTAAAAAATATTTACAGCAAGAAAGGGATAAAAACTAAAAGTTAAAAAGAAAGAAGCAGTCAAAGAGACGAAATAAAGTGTAGTGATAAATAAAAGACGCTTGGTGCAATCAGACCTGCGGGGAAGAGTTTATGAATAGTGATGTTTTTCTTTCCGGCTGTCAGTCTTAGCCGAGAGAGGCAATGCTGAGATAGGGATTGAGAAATGGGAGATCTTCGTCTTCTCTATTTACAGAAGTATTAAGATGTTTGGTGTTTTTATTTTCCACTTCAAAGTGACTTGGCATCTGTTTTCTGCTGATGTAGAAACCTAAATCGTAAAATAGAGATATAACTACAACACAATTCAGCTCTTTTCATCTAAGAGAAGACAAATGAGTTTGGTTGAAAACTGCATCAGGCTGGGCAGTGGCTGTTGGAGAGAAATCACACGCGTCCTGTTTCAGTGATAACTATCTAGTCCAGGGATAGAGATGAACTTCCACTTTCTCGAACTACAGCCTTCAATGTTTCCTCCGAACAGCCATTAAACTGATGGGGAAAAATTTGCTGGTAGAGACCAGCTGGAGACCATGTGTGATTGAAAGATTTTAAAGGTTACTGTATTTAATAAGTGCTGTATATATTAAAGGGGAACTGTGGTCCAAAAATGACTTTAGGTAAATTGGTAGGAATTGCTCTCCTAGCATTTTTAATTATTTTTTTCATGTTATTTTGCAAAGATTTGAAGATATTTACATTGTGTGTGATATGGCAGCAGAATCACCAGGTGCCCTGCACTTCTTGCTTCCTGCTCTGATACCATGTCAGTGGATGACAGTCAATCTGCCCTGTGTCTCCTCCTCCCCTTGCAGCCCCCCTCCTCTTAAAAAGCCCCCATGTCCCTCCCACTCATGGACCCCATGGCCCCTCTATTTCCAGGCCCCCCTTGGCCCGTTCCTTACAGCCCCATGTGGCCTTGCCCACTCGTGGGTGCCAAGCCCAGCCCACTCACGGGTGTTTAGCCCCGAATCCATGGGTGCCGTTGCCCCCACCCGCCGGTCCTATGGCCCCGCCCACTCACTGGTGCTGTGGCCCTGCCTACTCACGGGTGCCGTGGGCCACTCAGATCCCCCCACAGAAAACTGTGAAAAAGCCTTTTCAGGCAGAGTGAGAACTCTGCCTGAAGGTCCAACACCATGAGAACAGACAGTAAAGGACCCATACTGTGAGAACAGACAGTAAAGGACCCATACAGTGAGAACAGACGTAAAGGTCCCATACAGTGAGAACAGACAGTAAAGGTCCCATACAGTCAGAACAGACAGTAAAGGCCCCATACCATGAGAACAGACAGTAAAGGTCCCATACAGTGAGAACAGACAGTAAAGGTCCCAACAGTGAGAATAGGCAGTAAAGGTCCCATACAGTCAGAACCGACAGTAAAGGTCCCATACCGTGAGAACAGACAGTAAAGGTCCCATACAGTGAGAACAGACAGTAAAAGTCCCATACAGTAAGACCAGACAGTAAAGGTCCCATACAGTGATAACAGGCAGTAAAGGTCCCATACAATCAGAACAGACAGTAAAGGTCCCATACAGTGAGAACAGACAGTAAAGGTCCCATACAATCAGAACAGACAGTAAAGGTCCCATACAGTGAGAACAGATAGTAAAGGTCCCATACAGTGAGAACACAGTAAAGGACCCATAAAGTCAGAGCAGACAGTAAAGGTCCCATACAGTGAGAACAGACAGTAAAAGTCCCATACAGTGAGAACAGACAGTAAAGGTCCCATACAGTCAGAACAGACAGTAAAGGTCCCATACAGTCAGAACAGACAGTACAGAAGACAGGTCCCATACAATGCGAACAGACAGTACAGGTCCCATACAATGCAAACAGACAGAAAGGTCCCATACCATCAGAACAGACAGTAAAGGTCAAATACAGTGAAACAGGCAGTAAAGGTCCCATACAGTCAGAACAGACAGTAAAGGTTCTATACAGTGTGAACAGACAGTAAAGGACCCATACAGTCAGAACCCCGCCCACTCACTGGTGCGTGGCCCGCCCGCTCATGGGTGCCGTGGGCCACTCAGATCCCCCCACAGAAAACTGTGAAAACAGCCTTTTCAGGCAGAGTGAGAACTCTGCCTGAAGGTCCAACACCGTGAGAACAGACAGTAAAGGACCCCCTGTGAGAACAGACAGTAAAGGTCCCATACCGTGAGAACAGACGTAAAGGACCCATACAGTGAGAACAGACAGCCCCCGCCACTCATGTGTGCTGTGGCCCTGCCCGCTCACGGGTGCCATGGGCAACTCAGATCCCCCCACAGAAAACTGTGAAAACAGCCTTTTCAGGCAGAGTGAGAACTCTGCCTGAAGGTCCAACACCATGAGAACAGACAGTAAAGGACCCATACCGTGAGAACAGACAGTAAAGGTCCCATACCGTGAGAACAGACAGTAAAGGACCCATACAGTGAGAACAGACAGTAAAGGTCCCATACAGTGAGAACAGACAGTAAAGGTCCCATACAGTGAGAACAGACAGTAAAGGTCCCATACAGTCAGAACAGACAGTAAAGGCCCATACCATGAGACAGCAGTAAAGGTCCATACAGAGAACAGACAGTAAAGGTCCCATACAGTGAGAATAGGCAGTAAAGGTCCCATACCGTGAGAATAGGCAGTAAGGTCCCATACAGTCAGAACCGACAGTAAAGATCCCATCCGTGAGAACAGACAGTAAAGGTCCCATACAGTGAACAGACAGTAAAAGTCCCATACAGTAAGACCAGACAGTAAAGGTCCCATACAGTGAAACAGGCAGTAAAGGTCCCATACAATCAGAACAGACAGAAAGGTCCCATACAGTGAGAACAGACAGTAAAGGTCCCATACAATCAGAACAGACAGTAAAGGTCCCATACAGTGAGAACAGATAGTAAAGGTCCCATACAGTGGAAACACAGTAAAGGACCCAAAAGTCAGAGCAGACAGTAAAGGTCCCATACAGTGAGAACAGACAGTAAAAGTCCCATACAGTGAGAACAGACAGTAAAGGTCCCATACCGTGAGAAGAGACAGTAAAGTGCCCATACAGTGAGAACAGACAGTAAAAGTCCCATACAGTAAGACCAGACAGTAAAAGTCCCATACAGTGAGAACGACAGTAAAGGTCCATACAGTCAGTCAGAGACAGGACACTTTACTGTCTGTTCTCACGGTATGGGTCCTTTACTGTCTGTTCTCACGGTGTTGGACCTTCAGGCAGAGTTCTCACTCTGCCTGAAAAGGCTGTTTTTCTCTCTAGAATGAGGAATGACTTGATTGTTTTATCTTTAACCGGGCATGTGGTTTATGTCAACCTCAGAGCAGTAAGTTGTCTAGTAGGAAAGTCTAATTTGTACAAGATTTCAGGTGTTTTGCAGGTTCTTTAGGTTCTATTTTTTTTCTGCATGTTTTGCAGAGTAAAAATACAGAATATGCTTGAATATAAGTCGATCTGAGTAAAAGTCGAGGTACCTTTTTTAGCTAAAAAATTAGTAAAAACTGGTTGACCTGAGTATAAGCCGAGGGTAGAAATTATGACCACTACTGCCTTCTGTGTAGTGGTCTGTGTATTGTTTTGAGGCTTTAGTTGCCCTTTAAATGGACAGCAGAATTCCCATACAGTAGTCCCATACAGTTGGATTTGGCTATAACTGTATGGGAATTCTGCTGTCAATTTAATGGGCAACTAAAGCCTCAAAACAATACAGAATCAGAAGGCAATCTTTCATTCTCCTGATACTGTTTTGTTTTGAGTTAGTTGCCCTTTAAATAGACATTAGTATTTTAGTAAACCTCAATTCCTTGGCACTCCAGATGTTTGGAAACTACAACTCCCAGCAGCTTTGCAGACATCCCACCCTGCCCTTTCAGGCTTCCGGCAGGGTAGACAAGGGGGCATGGCCAGCGAGGCATGATGTCACATGGGGTCACACAGACGTGGGGCCATCATTCTAGGGGTGGTGGGAGGCGGGGTTAGGGTAAAGTTAGGGGCGTTCCCAGGAGTTGCCACCCAAAGGGGGCATGACTTAGGAGGAGACTTAAGTCTGTTCTCAAGTCCGGGAGTCTGGGATGGTCTCGCGGGAGACAACCCCAGAATGAGGGAGACTCCCGGGCAATCCAGGAGGGGTGGGATACCTGGCTTTGGTTGCTGGAGTTGTAGTTTCTAACATGTGGAGTGGCAAGATTCAATAAGCATATAGTTAAAATTAACAACATACAGTAAGCAACAATCCTTCTGCCCACCTCTAACCCATAGACCAAAACTCTCTATGCCTATCTTACCTGCACATCCGACTGCAGACCTACTATTCTTTTGCTTCTTTCTTCAGAACTGGTAAATGGTGGTGTCCAGGAGTCCTGCAGTATTGAGGGAACTTCTAGTGGGACTTGATTGTAAATCCAGCCCTGAAGGACTACCGGTATGCAGTGGGGCTTGATTAGGGCTCAGTGCTAGGCCCTGATGTGTAAGAATGCACGCAGGCGTGCATGCCCGCGCTCTGACGTGCACACGCGCCTATATTCTGGCTCTCCAGTGTTTGCGGCTGCATTCGGAAGGCAGGTAAGATTGACCCGAGTATATACGGTAGACCGAATAATTTGCCAAGTCCCTTAAAGAGACTGCTTAAGAGAATACGGACAGACATTCGAAATGAAATATGACTTGAAAGCATTAGCTGCTCCCTTTATTTGCAAAAGGTTCAATATATGTATGCGTAATTCTGTGTTCATTTCTTCTGCCATGTCATTTGGATTGGAAGGGTAACTACAACCTCCAAACAACACTATACATTAAAAACATGTGTCTGTTTCTCACCTTTTGATTTCCTGTGGCTGTTAAAAAACCTTATTGACACGTAGGACATGTTCCTTATTTCCCAGCATTCAGACTCACAGGCACACCTGTGTTTTAGCCATTAACTGGAATGTTTCTCACACATACCCAGTGCTGAGGGACTGTGGAGTGTGTTACCTTGTTAAAGGTCACCACTCTAGTCTCAAGTCCAGGGATTCACAAACGATGTGCCTCCAGATATTTGAAAATGACAACTCCCCGCATTGCACGTGTGCAATCCCCCACTGGGCAAATGCATCGTTCAGATAAAGTCTGCACCAATATAGAAATCTTTGCACAAGACTCATAGGGCCATATTTAGTAAATCTTGACATGGGAAACTTCTGATACCGTAAGTTATCGAAGAAGTACGGCCACGGTCATACCTCAATAGAATTGTATAATTACGATCACTTGTTTGTATTAGGATTTCTACCACAGTTCCTGTTGTTACGGAAGGAGCAAAAGCAATATATACAACGTCCATTCTAAGAATCAGTAGCACAGATCAGTAGCACTTCTGCTAAATGTAGTTGTAAATAAGCCTAATTGGAGTGCTTCCACAATCCTTGTATTGTATGTATTTATTCGGAGGCTTGGTCGAGCCTCCTGTGGTAATAGCACTCCCAACACGCCCCTTTTATGGGAGGTCCTATGCCTTTAATATAAAGCACTGGATGGCCTCTTCCCTCATTTTGAAAAAGCCAAAGGGCTGGGGGGAAGTGAAAGAGCCTGTTATATGGATCCAGTGGTGTTAGAATGAGAAATGCAAAGTTTGTTAATCGTAAATGAAGTAAAAGGAATTTAAAAGGGTTAGACGTTAGGACCTTCCAGACTGGGGTTACCTTGACATGGTTGGAAGGCTTTTCATTCATGTGATCACAGTAATGTATACTAAAACCCCTTTGTTTTATAAAGTATGCCAGTGGTACAGAAAATATGATAATGTATGGGACCTAGGAATGTGCATTGATTATCTTTTCTATGTTTGTATACTGTATTTCTGGTTGGTACAGGGATACTATGTAATATTGAGAATTACTGATTATAACTTTATACTGTAGTTCTGGTTGGTACAGGGATACTATATAATTTGAGAATTACTGGTATTAATACATATACTGTAGTTCCGGTTGGTACAGGGATACTATATAATATTGAGAATACTGGTTTAATACATATACTATAGTTCTGATTGGTACAGGTATACTATATATATTGAGAATTACTGGTATTAATACATATACTGTAGTTCTGGTTGGTACAGGGATACTATAAAATATTGAGAATTACCGGTATTAATACATACTGTAGTTCTGGTTGGTACAGGTTACTAATATAATATTGAGAATTACTTGTATTAATACATATACTGCAGTTCTGGTTGGTACAGGGATACTATATAATATTGAGAATTACTGGTATTAATACATATACTGTAGTTCGGTTGGTAAAGGATACTATATAATATTGAGAATTACTGGTATTAATACATATACTGTAGTTCTGGTTGGTACAGGGATACTATAATATATTGAGAATTACTGGTATTAATACATATACTGTAGTTCTGGTTGGTACAGGGATACTATATATTATTGAGAATTACTGGTATTAATACATATACTGCAGTTCTGGTTGATCCAGGGATACTATATAATATTGAGAATTACTGGTATTAATACATATACTGTAGTTCTGGTTGGTACAGGGATACTATATAATATTGAGAATTACTGGTATTAATGCATATACTGTAGTTCTGGTTGGTACAGGGATACTATATAATATTGAGAATTACTGGTATTAATACATATGGTGTAGTTCTGGTTGGTACAGGATATTATATAATATTGAGAATTACTGGTATTAATACATATACTGCAGTTCTGGTTGATCCAGGGATACTTTCCGCCATTTGGGGTCAGGAAGGTTGAATAATAACAGATTCATTGTGTGAAGGCCCCTTGACATCATTAAATGATCTGTCCTATGGGGTCTACTGCTTGCTCCTCCTTCTATTGTTACAGAATAGAACAGCTTGTCTGTATATATATGTATTGGATTGTCTAATGATTGACCTAACAAACTTTATCTTACTTTAATGGTCTGCTTTGTTATCACACGTGCCTTTGAATAATATTGCTTTGCTCAACAATTTAGACTCCCTGCAAATCATTGAATGATCTTACCTGATGAGGAACTAGGCAGGGGGGTGGGGGTTCTCCTGTTCCCTCCCTCTCCCCTTGTTATATAAAGGGTGGTACACATATTCCTATTCTCTCTCCTGACCGACCGTTTGTGACTTTCGACCAGTCAGTCAGGAGGAATGACTGTCGGTTGTGGCAAAAGCAGCCGCGTCCGACAGTAACCACGACTGGTCCCATAGAGGACCGCATGATTGGCTGTGTTTTCCGACCTGTCCGATTGTGCGTTCATCTGATATGGATAAACGAAGGGTCGGCAGTCGATCGGAGCCGCCACAAGGAGCCATATAATAATTTGTCTCGACCGACCGAAACACTGAAACGTCGGTTGGTCGGGCAAATTATTGCATAATGTGTACCTAGCTTGGCTAATGTTAAACAGCCTATCTGTAGATAAAGGTTATTGACTGATCATCTAACAATTGGGCTAACAAATTTTAGTGTTGTCTTCTTATTGGGCATCCCTAAAGGTTCGTCCATATGCTCAATTTGCAAGCGAGCCACAACCCCCGACACCGAGCGCTACACGCCACGAACGCCATTTTGGGTGAGAATCGTTCGCGCGTAGCGCTCGTTGTTGGGGGTCGTGGATCATTGGCAAAATCGTACGTGTGTACGAACGTTAAGGCTGGGTACACAGTCAGGACAAATAGTTCCCTCGTGTGTATCCCAGCCTAAAAAGTTTTCAGCAATATTATTTGTACTATAGGTGGTTTGCCGGTAATATTGCTTTGTGCATGGCCATATTAAGTCTAATTGCGTCGGGTTTCTTGTCTGCTGTAGTTCTTTTTGAATATTCCCCTAATCCCCTTTTATTATGGCAGCAGTTCTCTAACCCCAGTTACTATAAACCTTCTAAGAACACAGTAATTATCTCTAATGGTACAGGTGAGCACTGCCTGGCTGCTGATTCTGGCTGCTGTCCCTGAGAGGCTAGAAGGTGACAGTTTATATTTATTTAATGTGTTCTTTAATTATTAAAAGTGAAATTAAACCTTAAAGGCATTAAAGGGCATGTCCACCCCCCAAAATTACTTTTCCTCATCAGACAGTATTTATGTGCCCTACCTTAACCGCCATGTTTCCTTAACTCGTGGTCTTAGGCTTGTTCTGTGATCCGTCACCTGCCACTCACATGACGCAGACATGCTGAGCGCGATTCAGTTCTCACATAACTGAAGACCGCTAAGCTAATCTCCTCCCTAAGTTCTGCCTTTAAAACTTACGTCACGCGAAGCAACAATAACACATGGCATGGTATTACTTAAAACAATACAATAAAAGAGCGTCGCTGCTTCATATCTCCTCTTACAAACTGTATATTTGATGATTTTATTTCTGTTACTTATAAAATATATAAAAACTTTACATATGTACATTATATTGTGACACTGAGCCTGTAATGCACTTACAGTGCTAGTCAGCGAAGGCAATTAATGTATAGAACAATTAAATACAAATAATTATTAATTGATGATCACATTTTTGAATTATATTAGTTACATTATAAATATGGATTAATATTTCATCATGCAATTATTTTATTTTACTATATATTTAATTATTAAAGCATGTATCATAATATACTTCTAAAATTAAATAATCAATATTTTTTATTAATTTTAATATACTATAAAATAATACAATAATACTATTAATATAAATAGTTTTCACGCTGTATAGTAGATTTTTATTTAATATGTATAAATTAATTTTAATTAAATTTTTTATTTACTAAATAAAATTATTATTTTAAGGTAGTTCCAAAAAAATGTTATATTTGTATTTGTATTCTTAAGCTAGGTACACACTATACAATCCTTCCTCCTGACCGACTGTTCGAGGCTTTAACTGGTCAGCCCCAAGGAGGAACGTCAATCGAGGCAATACAATAATTCAGCCCGACCGACCGAGACACTGAAATGTCGGTCGGGCCGAATTATTGATCGTGTGTACCTAGCTTTAGTGTGTATGCGTGTGATGTAATTGGCCAATGTATTAATTAATTTATAATATTTTAAAACATACTATTAAAAAATATAAAATTTAATACCTTTATTTATTTAATATTACATCATTCTTATTAAACACATACGAATGATGAATGTAGCTGGGCCACACAGTCTTAAGTGAATCAAATTTTCAATTGTGATGTTTCGGAATCGATGGGGTTCCTTCTTCAGACAACTCTTTGTCTGACGAAGGAACCACTGGTTCAGAAATGTCACAAATAAAAATTTGATTCACTTAAGACTGGTGTGTCCAGCTACATTCATCATTCGTACAGTATGTATTTACTAGTGACTACAGTGCCGGAGCACACAGCACAATGTATATATTTAAATATATCATTATATAACTCTCTCTCTCTCTCTCTCTCTCTCTCTCTCTCTCTCTCTCTCTCTCTCTCTCTCTCTCTCTCTCTTATTATATATATATATTATAATTTTTTATTTTAAGTGGTATATATGTATCATAAAATTACGAATATATATGTTTAATTTTATTTATAGTGTAATGTATAAATAAATTTATACATTATAAAGTTGCCATCCAGAGTCCTTAAAAAGATCATCCCCTACAGTCAAGGATTACGAGTTCTGCTGAACAATAGGGCAAACAGATAGCCAGTGAACAACTGAGTGACCTCAAATTGAGACTATTGGAGAGAGGATACTCCAACAAGGAGATCGATTCATCCTTTCGTAGAGCGATGGATTCTCACCATAGCAAAACATCTATTAATAATTCTCGTGGGGTAGTTGTGAGATTATATACAGAATACAACCCTAAAAGCCGATCATTAAGCGGATTATAAATAAACACTGGAAATTGGTTCAAAAGGACAAATCCTTGCCATTCAATATACATCCCTCCAACACACCTATAAGAGGGGGCGGTCCCTAAGAAATATATAGTTAAAAAAAGATCTTCTTAGCCTGAACACTGTTCCGATATTGGGCAAACTTGGGTGTTACAGGTGTACCAATTGCACCACATGCAATGGGATGCTTACGGGCACCACTTTTCCACACCCACAATTAGAGGCAGATTTTCTTGCACCAGTAAGAACATCATCTATTATATTGTATGCCCATCTGGCCTGTTCTACATAGGCAAACGACTACCAGCTTCAGAAACAGGATGGCGAACCTCGCATGTCCATTAGACAAGCGACCCTCGATAAGGGCCGTAATATCAAACAAATATGGTGACATGGCAGTGGCTAAACACTGTAGCCTCCATAACCATTCTATTGGAATTCTACGTTGGATGATCATCGATGGTTTCCAAGCGCCTCTCCAAAAAGATGGATGTTGAAAACGCGTTGCTTCGCCGTGAAGCCAGATGGATTCACCGTCTTGGTACACTTACTCCCGTGGCCTAAATGAACAATGGGCACTTCAGTGCTTTCTCTGTGGCTTTATTTGGATCAGACCATCAGGAGTGGATGTCTCTACGAGGACACTGACTTTCTATTCATTTCTGGTTCATGAGAGCTCTTCCCTGATTTCTCCTCTCCCCTAGGAGTAGTAATTTAATTATGTTGGTAGTAACTCTAACATCTGGGTTCCAATTAGAGTTCCCCGTCCCTGTCCCGAGAACTCTTTCATTAATATAGTCACTATTTTCTCTCCATACTAATCTGCGATGTTATTGATTCTGAGACTTTTGTCTTGTAGGGATCAGTATTAGGTCCCCGGCTTAGTATAAATCACAAATAGGCACGGGTGGCACTCCAAACTGTAATTTTATTCAATACAGACCAAACATCTCAGGTGAGGAAGGGGGCTTGTACCCCCCGAAACGTTGTGAGATGTTTGGTCTGTATTGAATAAAATTACGTTTGGAGTGCCACCCGTGCCTATTTGTGATTTCTGTATTAATATCCATTGAGGGTTGGATTATTGGAGGAGTGAGCACCCACACTTGGTACAGTGCAGAGGACCTATTGTTTTCCCCGGCTTAGTATAACCAGTTTTTGTTACAGACCGTGTGCTCTATGTTCCATGAGTCTATGGACCATAGTATATTCTAGTTGTCCCACCATATTTATCTGGGGTTAATCATTTACACTCCCTTTGGTGGAACACTTGCCCTCCTTAATTATGGCTTTATCTTGGATCCTCATATGTATATGACTATCTCAATAATTTGGATGTTCGTTTTATTAGACTTACCTAGTTATTATATTTGAAAAATTTGTTCATGGCATCATGACTTCCACCTCCATCTCCTCTCTGATGCCATTTTAGTCCTGTTAAACGTATACCCTTATAGCCGTGTATACAGCGCAGGTTATATATATTTGACTCATTTAGTAACCTTGTGTTAGATTGTATTATATAGGCTTTGTGTATTTTTTATCCTCACCTGTCACTTCAGTAAGCACTACGGCACTTTCATTGTATGTTTTTGGCCTTGCCCCTTGGGGCAGTCCTATGTTGCGTTCATAAGAATCCACCCATCACACACTCTCCGATTGTTGTGGATCAGTTTTAAACCATCACTGTCACTGTTTCGGATGTTCTGAAGATGGCCTCGTTGTGGGGCGAAACAGTTAACCATTATTTCGTGAATAACACGTTTTTCTAGTCATTCCCCTTATCAAGCTCCACCATCAGTGGAAAAATTCAAACAACAATTATTTCATTGTTTCAATTAAGTAACTTTAGATAGGAAATTGTTAAAAGATTATTCCTTTGGAACTATAAGAACCACTGACACCCCTGGGTGTATTGGGGAAATAACAAGACACCAAATCACAGGAAAACATTCAAATCGTAATCTCTGTTTAACCTTCTAGGGGCCAGTGATCCCAGTTTCTCAATCCACCATGTTTCCCTCTGTTTCAATCGTCGTTGCCTGTCACCCCCTTTTTTGGTGTTAGGTTTAATCTGCTCCAGTATGATGAATCTAAATTGGTCTGCCCATGACCTTTTTCTACAAAATGTTTAGGAACCAAAGTGTAGTGTGCTTAAACTGAATGGATGATTTATGTTGGGCTAATCGCAGCTCCAGTTTCTGAGTTTTGTTCACACCAACATAAATCAACCCACAGGGGCAAATGAGTGCGTAACCAACAAAGCGTGAGTCGCAGGAATGATATCCACAGATATTAAACGTCCGTCCTGTTTGTGGTGAACGAATACATTGCCTTTAGTGCACTTGGGACAAAATATACAATTAAGGCAGGAGTATGTTCCTTCCTTCCTGCTCAGCCAAGCAGATTTATTGGTATTAGATTCAATACCCTTTCCTTTACCCTTATTCAGGTCTGTCTCTGTCTATAGAGATTAGGGATGGGACTGGAATTCTGTAATCTCAGGGCATTTCTGTTTTAATATTGGCCAATGCTGTTGTACAATTTGAACCACCTGTTGACTCCAAGGATCAAAACCTGTCACATATGTTATTCTGGATGACTTGGCCATATCCGTAACTGTGGCACACAGATACAGGTAAAACAATTGGCAAAAAACTGTAATAAATGGTTGTCACACAGATACAGGTAAAATCACTGGAAAAAAACTGTAATAAATGGTGCCAACCATTTATTACAGTTTTTTTTGCCAGTGATTTTACCTGTATCTGTGTGACAACCATTTATTACAGTTTTTTTGCCAGTGATTTTACCTGTATCTGTGTGACAACCATTTATTACATTTTTTCAATGATTTTACCAGTATCTGTGTGACAACCATTTATTACAGTTTTTTGCCAGTGATTTTACCTGTATCTGTGTGACAACCATTTATTACGTTTTTTTGCCAGTGATTTTACCTGTATCTGTGTGACAACCATTTTTACAGTTTTTTTGCCAGTGATTTTACCTGTACTGTGTGACAACCATTTATTACATTTTTTCCAATGATTTTACCTGTATCTGTGTGACACCCATTTATTACATTTTTTCCAATGATTTTACCTGTATCTTGTGACAACCATTATTACAGTTTTTTGCCAGTGATTTACCTGTATCTGTGTGACAACCATTTATTACAGTTTTTTGCCAGTGATTTTACCTGTATCTGTGTGACACCATTTATTACATTTTTTCCAATGATTTTACCTGTATCTGTGTGCAACCATTTATTACAGTTTTTTTGCCAATGATTTTACCAGTATCTGTGTGACAACCATTTATTAAAGTCTAGGGGTCCAACTCTTTATCAGAGTTTGTGCCATGATTTTACCAGTATCTGTGTGCCAAGCATTTAGCAGTGTTTGTGCCAATGATTTTACCAGTATCAATGTGCCAACCATTTATTGCGTCTGGGCGCCATCCTTTTATCAAAGTTTGTGCCAATGATTTTACCAATTTGGTGCCAACCATTGTATGTGTGTGAGAGGTTTATGTACAGTATGTGTGTGAGGTGTGTGACAGTATGTGTGAGAGGGTTAGGTACTAGTAGTGTGAGAGTGTATGTACAGTATGTGGGAGTGAGGGTGAATATACAGTATGTTTGAGAGAGGGTGTATGTACAGTATTTGAGAGAGTGTGTGTAGAGAATGCATGAGAGTGTGTATGTTCAGTGTATGTGAGAGATGATACAGTGGCAGGAGGAGCAAGTGTGAGAGATAGAGAATACAGACTGCAGGAGAGAAAGAGAGAGAATGTGAGAGATAAAGGATAGAATATGTATGTTACCTTTACTGTCTGTTCTTACTGGGAAATTTACTGTCTGTTCTCACTGTATGGGACCTTTACTATCTGTTCTCACTGTATGGGACCTTAACTGTCGTCCTCACTGTATGGTCCTTTGCTGTCTGTTCTCACTGTATGAGACCTTTACTGCCTGTTTTCACTGTATGGGACCTTTACTGTCTGTTCTCACTGTATGGGACCTTTACTGTCTGTTCTCACAGTATGGGACCTTTACTGTCTGTTCTCACGGTATGGTTCCTTTCTGTCTGTTCACTGTTTGGAACCTTTACTGCTGTTCTGACTGTATAGACCTTTACTGCCTGTTCTTGCTGTATGGGACCTTTACTGTCTGTTCTCACTGTATTTGACCTTTACTGTCTCTTCTCACAGTATGGGACCTTTACTGTCTGTTCTCACTGTATGGGACCTTAATGTCTGTTCTCACTATGGGAGCTTTACTGCCTGTTCTCTCTTGTATGGGAGCTTTACTGTCTGTTCTCGCTGTTTGGGACCTTTACTGTCTGTTCTGACTGTATGGGTCCTTTACTGTCTGTTCTGACTGTATGGGACCTTTACTGTCTGTTCTCACGGTATGGTTCCTTTAGTGTCTGTTCTGACTGTTTGGAACCTTTACTGCTTGTTCTGACTGTATAAGACCTTTACTGCCTGTTCTTGCTGTATGGGACCTTTACTGTCTGTTCTCACTGTATTTGACCTTTACTGTCTCTTCTCACGGTATGGGACCTTTACTGTCTGTTCTCACTGTATGGACCTTTACTGTCTGTTCTCACTGTATGGGACCTTTACTGCTTGTTCTCTCTGTATGGAGCTTTACTGTCTGTTCTCACTGTTTGGGACCTTTACTGTCTGTTCTGACTGTATGGGTCCTTTACTGTCTGTTCTGACTGTATGGGACCTTTACTGTCTGTTCTCACTGTATGGGACTTTTACTGTCTGGTCTTACTGTATGGGACTTTTACTGTCTGTTCTCACTGTATGGGACCTTTACTGTCTCTTCTCACGGTATGGGACCTTTACTGTCTGTTCTCACTGTATGGGACTTTTACTGTCTGTTCTCACTGTATGGGACCTTTACTGTCTGCTCTGACTTTATGGGTCCTTTACTGTGTTCTCACTGTATGGGACCTTAACTATCTGTTCTCACTGTATGGGACCTTTACTGTCTGTTCTGATTGTATGGGACCTACTGTCTGTTCTCACTGTATGGGACCTTTACTGTCTGTTCTGATTGTATGGGACCTTTACTGCCTGTTTCACTGTATGGGACCTTTACTGTCTGGTCTTACTGTAGGGACTTTTACTGTCTGTTCTCACTGTATGGGACCTTTACTGTCTGTTCTCACGGTATGGGATCTTTACTGTCGGTTCTGACTGTATGGGACCTTTACTGCCTATTCTCACTGTATGGGACCTTTACTGCCTATTCTCACTGTATGGGACCTTTACTGTCTGTTCTCACTGTATGGGACCTTTACTGTCTGTTCTCATGGTATGGGGCCTTTACTGTCTGTTCTGACTGTATGGGACCTTTACTGTCTGTTCTCACTGTATGGGACCTTTACTGTCTTTTCTCACTGTATGGGACCTTTACTGTCTGTTCTCACTGTATGGGTCCTTTACTGTCTGTTTCTCACGGTATGGGACCTTTACTGTCTGTTCTCACGGTATGGGTCCTTTACTGTCTGTTCTCATGGTGTTGGACCTTCAGGCAGATTTCTCACTCTGCCTGAAAAGGCTGTTTTCACAGTTTTCTGTGGGGGGATCTGAGTTGCCCATGGCACCCGTGAGCGGGCAGGGCCACGCACCAGTGAGTGGGCGGGGCTGTCTGTTCTCACTGTATGGGTCCTTTACTGTCTGTTCTCACGTATGGGACCTTTACTGTCTGTTCTCACGGTATGGGTCCTTTACTGTCTGTTCTCACGGTGTTGGACCTTCAGGCAGAGTTCTCACTCTGCCTGAAAAGGCTGTTTTCACAGTTTTCTGTGGGGGATCTGAGTGGCCCACGGCACCCATGAGCGGGCAGGCCACAGCACCAGTGAGTGGGCGGGGTTCTGACTGTATGGGTCCTTTACTGTCTTTTCACACTGTATAGAACCTTTACTGTCTGTTCTGACTGTATGGGACCTTTACTGCCTGTTTCACTGTATTTGACCTTTACTGTCTGTTCTGATGGTATGGGACCTTTACTGTCTGTTTGCATTGTATGGGACCTGTACTGTCTGTTCGCATTGTATGGGACCTGTACTGTCTGTACTGTCTGTTCTGACTGTATGGGACCTTTACTGTCTGTTCTGACTGTATGGGACCTTTACTGTCTGTTCTCACTGTATGGGACTTTTACTGTCTGTTCTCACTGTATGGGACCTTTACTGTCTGCTCTGACTTTATGGGTCCTTTACTGTGTTCTCACTGTATGGGACCTTTACTATCTGTTCTCACTGTATGGGACCTTTACTGTCTGTTCTGATTGTATGGGACCTTTACTGTCTGTTCTCACTGTATGGGACCTTTACTGTCTGTTCTGATTGTATGGGACCTTTACTGCCTGTTATCACTGTATGGGACCTTTACTGTCTGGTCTTACTGTATGGGACTTTTACTGTCTGTTCTCACTGTATGGGACCTTTACTGTCTGTTCTCACGGTATGGGACCTTTACTGTCGGTTCTGACTGTATGGGACCTTTACTGCCTATTCTCACTGTATGGACCTTTACTGTCTGTTCTCACTGTATGGGACCTTTACTGTCTGTTCTCATGGTATGGGGCCTTTACTGTCTGTTCTGACTTATGGGACCTTTACTGTCTGTTCTCACTGTATGGGACCTTTACTGTCTGTTCTCACTGTATGGGTCCTTTACTGTCTGTTCTCACAGTATGGGTCCTTTACTGTCTGTTCTCATGGTGTTGACCTTCAGGCAGAGTTCTCACTCTGCCTGAAAGGCTCTTTTCACAGTTTTCTGTGGGGGGATCTGAGTGGCCCACGGCACCCGTGAGTAGGCAGGGCCACAGCACCAGTGAGTGGGCGGGGCCATAGGACCGGCGGGTGGGGGCAACGGCACCCATGGATTGTCGGGGCTAAGACACCCGTGAGTGGGCTGGGCTTAGGCACCCACGAGTGGGCAAGGCCACATGGGGCTGTAAGGGAACGGGCCAAGGGGGGCCTGGAAATAGAGGGGCCATGGGGTCCATGAGTGGGAGGGACATGGGGGGCTTTTTAAGAGGAGGGGGCTGCAAGGGAGGAGGAGACACAGGGCAGATTGACTGTCATCCACTGACATGGTATCAAGGCAGGAAGCAAGAAGTGCAGGGCACCTGGTGATTCTGCTGCCATATCACACACAATGTAATATCTTCAAATCTTTGCAAAATAAACAATGAAAATAAATTGTAAAAATGCTCAGGAGAGCAATCCTACCAATTTCCTAAAGTCATGGACTTTACTGTCTGTTCTCACTGTATGGGACCTTACTGTCTGTTCTCGTCTATGGTATGGGGCCTTTACTGTCTGTTCTGACTGTATGGGACCTTTACTGTCTGTTCTCACTGTATGGGACCATTTACTGTCTGTTCTCACTGTATGGGACTTTACTGTCTGTTCTCACTGTATGGGTCCTTTACTGTTCTGTCTCACGGTATGGGACCTTTACTGTCTGTTCTCACGGTATGGGTCCTTTACTGTCTGTTCTCATGGTGTTGGACCTTCAGGCAGAGTTCTCACTCTCCTGAAAAGGGCTGTTTTCACGTTTTCTGTGGGGGGATCTGAGTTGCCATGGCACCGTGAGCGGCAGGGCCACAGCACCAGTGAGTGGGCGGGCTGTCTGTTCCTCACTGTATGGTCCTTTACTGTCTGTTCCACGGTATGGACCTTTACTGTCTGTTCTCACGGTATGGGTCCTTTACTGTCTGTTCTCACGGTGTTGGACCTTCAGGCAGAGTTCTCACTCTGCCTGAAAAGGCTGTTTTCACAGTTTTCTGTGGGGGGATCTGAGTGGCCCACGGCACCCATGAGCGGGCAGGGCCACAGCACCAGTGAGATGGGCGGGGTTCTGACGTATGGGTCCTTTACTGTCTGTTCACACTGTATAGAACCTTTACTGTCTGTTCTGACTGTATGGGACCTTTACTGCCTGTTTCACTGTATTTGACCTTTACTGTCTGTTCTGATGGTATGGGACCTTTACTGTCTGTTTGCATTGTATGGGACCTGTACTGTCTGTTCGCATTGTATGGGACCTGTACTGTCTGTACTGTCTGTTCTGACTGTATGGGACCTTTACTGTCTGTTCTGACTGTATGGGACCTTTACTGTCTGTTCTCACTGTATGGGACCTTTACTGTCTGTTCTCACTGTATGGGACCTTACTGTCTGCTCTGACTTTGGGTCCTTTACTGTGTTCTCCTGTATGGGACCTTTACTGTCTGTTTCTCACGGATGGGATCTTTACTGTCGTTCTGACTGGTATGGGACCTTTATGTCGGTTCTGACTGTATGGGACCTTTCTGCACTATTTCACTGTATGGACCTTACTGTCTGTTCTCACTGTATGGGACCTTTACTGTCTGTTCTCATGGTATGGGCCTTTACTGTCTGTTCTGACGTATGGGACCTTTACGTCTGTTCTCACTGTATGGGACCTTTACTGTCTGTTCTCACTGTATGGGTCCTTTACTGTCTGTTCTCACAGTATGGGTCCTTTATGTCTGTTCTCATGGTGTTGGACCTTCAGGCAGAGTTCTCACTCTGCTGAAAAGGCTCTTTTCACAGTTTTCTGTGGGGGGATCTGAGTGGCCCACGGCACCCGTGAGTAGGCAGGGCCACAGCACCAGTGAGTGGGCGGGGCCATAGGACCGGCGGGTGGGGGCAACGGCACCCATGGATTGTCGGGGCTAAGACACCCGTGAGTGGGCTGGGCTTAGGCACCCACGAGTGGGCAAGGCCACATGGGGCTGTAAGGGAACGGGCCAAGGGGGGCCTGGAAATAGAGGGGCCATGGGGTCCATGAGTGGGAGGGACATGGGGGGCTTTTTAAGAGGAGGGGGGCTGCAAGGGGAGGAGGAGACACAGGGCAGATTGACTGTCATCCACTGACATGGTATCAGAGCAGGAAGCAAGAAGTGCAGGGCACCTGGTGATTCTGCCATATCACACACAATGTAAATATCTTCAAATCTTTGCAAAATAAACAATGAAAATAAATTGTAAAAATGCTCAGGAGAGCAATTCCTACCAATTTACCTAAAGGTCATGGACCTTTACTGTCCGTTCTCACTGTATGGGACCTTCTGGTCTGTTTCATGGTATGGGTCCTTTCCTGTCTGTTCGACTGTATGGGACCTTTTATGTCTGTTCTCACTGTATGGGACCTTTACTGTCTGTTCTCACTGTATGGGAACCTGTTACTGTCGGTTCTCACTGTAATGGGTCCTTTACTGTCTGTTCTCACGGTATGGGACCTTTACTTCTGTTCTCACCGGTATGGGTCCTTTACTGTCTGTTCTCATGGTGTTGGACCTTCAGGCAGAGTTCTCACTCTGCCTGAAAAGGCGTTTTCATCCCATTTTCTGTGGGGGGGATCTGAGTGCCCATGGCACCCTGAGAGGGCAGGGCCACAGCACCAGTGAGTGGGCGGGGGCTGTCTGTTCTCACTGATGAGGTCCTTTACTGTCTGTTTCCAGGGTATGGGACCTTTACTTGTCTGTTCTCACGGTATTGGTCCCTTTACTGTCTGTTCTCACGGTGTTGGACCTTCAGGCAGAGTTCTCACTCTGCCTGAAAAGGCTGTTTTCACAGTTTTCTGTGGGGGGATCTGAGTGGCCCACGGCACCCATGAGCGGGCAGGGCCACAGCACCAGTGAGTGGGCGGGTTCTGACTGTATGGGTCCTTTACTGTCGTTCTCACACTTATAGAACTTTACTGTCTTTCTGACTGTATGGACCTTTACTGCCTGTTTCACTGTATTTGACCTTTACTACTGTCTGTTCTGATGGTATGGGACCTTTCTGTCTGTTTGCATGTATGGGACCTTATGTCTGTTCGCATTGTATGGGACCTGTACTGTCTGTACTGCTGTTCTTGACTGTTGGGACTGTTTACTGTCTGTTCGACTGTATGGGACCTTTACTGTCTGTTCTCACTGTATGGACTTTTACTGCTGTTCTCACTGATGGGACCTTTACTGTCTGCTCGACTTTATGGGTCCTTTACTGTGTTCTCACTGTATGGACCTTTACTATCTGTTCTCACTGTATGGGACCTTTACTGTCTGTTTGATGGTATGGGACCTTTACTGTCTGTTCTCACTGTATGGGACCTTTACTGTCTGTTCTGATTGTATGGACCTTTACTGCCTGTTATCACTGTATGGGACCTTTACTGTCTGTCTACTGTATGGGACTTTTTACGTTGGTTCTCACTGTATGGACCTTACTGTCTGTTTCCACGGTATGGGACCTTTACTGTCGGTCTGACTGTATGGAGCCTTTACGATGCCTATTCTCACTGTATGGGACCTTCTACAGGGATACTATATAATATTGAGAATTACTGGTATTAATACATATGGTGTAGTTCTGGTTGGTACAGGGATATTATATAATATTGAGAATTACTGGTATTAATACATATACTGCAGTTCTGGTTGATCCAGGGATACTTTCCGCCATTTGGGGTCAGGAAGGTTGAATATTAACAGATTCATTGTGTGAAGGCCCCTTGACATCATTAAATGATCTGTCCTATGGGGTCTACTGCTTGCTCCTCCTTCCATTGTTACAGAATAGAACAGCTTGTCTGTATATATATGTATTGGATTGTCTAATGATTGACCTAACAAACTTTATCTTACTTTAATGGTCTGCTTTTGTTATCACACGTGCCTTTGAATAATAATTGCTTTGCTCAACAATTTAGACTCCCTGCAAATCATTGAATGATCTTACCTGATGAGGAACTATGGCAGGGGGGTGGGGGGTTCTCCTGTTCCCTCCCTCTCCCCTTGTTATATAAAGGGTGGTACACATATTCCTATTCTTCCTCCTGACCGACCGTTTGTGACTTTCGACCAGTCAGTCAGGAGGAATGACTGTCGGTTGTGGCAAAAGCAGCCGCGTCCGACAGTAACCACGACTGGTCCCATAGAGGACCGCATGATTGGCTGTGGTTTTCCGACCTGTCCGATTGTGCGTTCATCTGATATGGATAAACGAAGGGTCGGCAGTCGATCGGAGCCGCCACAAGGAGCCATATAATAATTTGTCTCGACCGACCGAAACACTGAAACGTCGGTTGGTCGGGCCAAATTATTGCATAATGTGTACCTAGCTTGGCTAATGTTAAACAGCCTATCTGTAGATAAAGGTTATTGGACTGATCATCTAACAATTGGGCTAACAAATTTTAGGTTTGTCTTCATTATTGGGCATCCCTAAAGGTTCGTCCATATGCTCAATTTGCAAGCGAGCCACAACCCCCGACACCGAGCGCTACACGCCACGAACGGCCATTTTGGGTGAGAATCGTTCGCGCGTAGCGCTCGTTGTTGGGGGTCGTGGATCATTGGCAAAATCGTACGTGTGTACGAACGTTAAGGCTGGGTACACAGTCAGGACAAATAGTTCCCTCGTGTGTATCCAGCCTAAAAATGTTTTCAGCAATATTATTTGTACTATAAGGTTGGTTTGCCGGTAATATTGCTTTGTGCATGGCCATATTAAGTCTAATTGCGTCTGGGTTTCTTGTCTGCTGTAGTTCTTTTTGAATATTCCCCTAATCCCCTTTTTATTATGGCAGCAGTTCTCTAAACCCCAGTTACTATAAACCTTCTAAGAACACAGTAATTAATCTCTAATGGTACAGGTGAGCACTGCCTGGCTGCTGATTCTGGCTGCTGTCCCTGAGAGGCTAGAAGGTGACAAGTTTATATTTATTTAATGTGTTCTTTAATTATTAAAAGTGAAATTAAACCTTAAAGGCATTAAAGGGCATGTCCACCCCCCAAAATTACTTTTCCTCATCAGACAGTATTTATGTGCCCTACCTTAACCGCCATGTTTTTCCTTAACTCGTGGTCTTAGGCTTGTTCTGTGATCCGTCACCTGCCACTCACATGACGCAGACATGCTGAGCGCGATTCAGTTCTCACATAACTGAAGACCGCTAAGCTAATCTCCTCCCTAAGTTCTGCCTTTAAAACTTACGTCACGCGAAGCAACAATAACACATGGCATGGTATTACTTAAAACAATACAATAAAAGAGCGTCGCTGTGAACCTTTTGCATCAGCAATGAAGGGAAATTTTCCATCAGTAACGACTTTTTTTGGTGCCACGCCTGAACGGTCATCGGAATCGGTACAGTTTGTTTTATGCATACACATGCTATCGATAAAGGATCAACCCCTTTGGGATGGGCCCTTTATAGCATGATGCCCAACCACGGCCCACCTGCATTTTTTTTGCAGCCTGCATGGAGCCATGGGTGGGCGTGGAAAGGGCTGGCTAGGGGCATTCCGGGGGTGAAACCCGGGCCGAGCGCTACTCCCCATGGCCTGCTTACAGTCCTCGGTGCCGCTAGTGAGGCACCATTGTCGACTGGATTGGGCACCCTTGCTTTATAGGTAATGTGTGTCCCAGCTGTAAGCCTGTCCCTTATTAGTGCAGCCAAATCAGGAGTAATTGAAAATATTGATTAGATTGTGTGAAAGAAACAGTCGGTCAGCAATTTCTTAAACCCCACAATGTTCACATTTGTTTTAATAGTCCTGTTCTGTACTGTACAGGGAAAACTTCTGTCCTTTCTGCAGAGCCTGTGGAGAGTTTGTTTTGCAGAAAGAGACTGATGAGAGAAGCCAATGTATAGAAATGTAATTCTAATCCCTGCAAAAAATAATGAAAAGTGTATTGTAAAAATAGAAAATAGAGTTTGCAGGAAAAAAATTAACCAAAATAATAATAATAATAAAAATTTTTAGGCACTTTGTAGACTTGTGTTAGAGTGCAATCTGGGAACAAACATGGTGAATGCATGGTGAATGCAATGGTGAATGCAATGGTAAATGCATGGTGTATGCATGGAAAATGCATGGTGAATCAGGGTGAATGCATGATGAATGCATGGTGAATGCATGGTATGCAATGTGAATGCACGTGTGAATGCATGATGAATGCAATGGTGAATGCATGGTAAATGCAATGGTGAATGCAATGGTGAATCCATGGTGAATGCAATGGTGAATCACGGTGAATGCATGTTGAATGCAATGGTGAATGCATGGTGAATCACGGTGAATGCTGGTGAATGCAATGGTGAATCCATGGTGAATGCAATGGTGAATGCATGTTAAATGCAATGGTGAATGCATGGTGAATGCAATGGTGAATGCATGGTGAATTACAGAGGGCCGGGTCTCCATGAAAGGAGAGATGTCATAGAGATGTCATTGCAGATCGCAAAATATTAATAGATCGCAAATAGACCCATTTTCTTAAATAACTTTTTTCATTCCATCCACATTTTTTATATTTCATTATACTTGTTGTTTTTTAAAGGAAAGCTGGGCACCCCATGACCCTTTATCTCTCACACCATCACATGTGGTGTTTGTGGGGCTGCTGGTTCTCCCCAGTCCTCATATGATTAGTGGAAGGTCCCCCATACATGTTACACAACGAGCAGTTTGTGTGGGGGAATTTTCAGTTTTACCTTAACCAACACTAATTTACACATTATTAAATGATCGTTATGTCCTTGTCAGAGTCACCAGTGTTGATGTGGCCTGTGCACCATAACAAGAAGTAATAGCCGGTTCTGACTGTACTTTAAATTACTTCCAGTAAGGGATTTACCCATATCATGGTTCTAGGGCTCTGGATGTGCTTGTAATTGTAATGCTTTATTCCTGTATAACTGTATACACGCCACACGCCATCATCCTACCCCCCCCCCATGACTCCTATTCATTTTTCCGAACAGAGGTCAGAATAAAAGGTCTCTCGGTACCAGCCTTCCACTTCATCATGTCTACATCCTCATGTCAGGTGCTGCCACCCATGTGTTTATTTAGCTGCTAGTAGCTTGTTGTTCCTTTATAAAAATATCCACTTTTTATGTAAGGAATCGCGCCTGCCTATCTACTCTCTCACCGCTTCCTCTCGAAGGCTTGGTGGGTAGTGATCTGAACATAGAGCCATTGATGCATTACTGAGAACATGCCAATTTAGTTGCCGAGGGGGTCGGCCGACTGCGTGCAATATTACACCCAACTTGTCTCTCTTAGAATGAGGAATGACTTGATTGTTTTATCTTTAACCGGGCAGGTGGTTTATGTCAACCTCAGAGCAGTAAGTTGTCTAGTAGGAAAGTCTAATTTGTACAAGATTTCAGGTGTTTTGCAGGTTCTTTAGGTTCTATTTTTTTTCTGTGCATGTTTTGCAGGAGTAAAAATACAGAATATGCTTGAATATAAGTCGATCTGAGTAAAAGTCGAGGTACCTATTTTTAGCTAAAATTAAATAAAAACTGGTTGACCTGAGTATAAGCCGAGGTTAGAAATTAGACCACTACTGCCTTCTGTGTAGTGGTCTGTGTATTGTTTGAGGCTTTAGTTGCCCTTTAAATGGACAGCAGAATTCCCATACAGTAGTCCCATACAGTTGGATTTGGCTATAACTGTATGGGAATTCTGCTGTCAATTTAATGGGCAACTAAAGCCTCAAAACAATACAGAATCAGAAGGCAATCTTTTCATTCTCTGATCACTGTTTTGTTTTGAGTTAGTTGCCCTTTAAATAGACATTAGTATTTTAGTAAACCTCAATTCCTTGGCACTCCAGATGTTTGGAACTACAACTCCCAGCATGCTTTGCAGACATCCCACCCTGCCCTTTCAGGCTTCCGGGCAGGGTAGACAAGGGGGCATGGCCAGCGAGGCATGATGTCACATGGGGTCACACAGACGTGGGGCCATCATTCTAGGGGTGGTGGGAGGCGGGGTTAGGGTAAAGTTAGGGGCGTTCCCAGGAGTTGCCCCCAAAGGGGGCATGACTTAGGAGGAGACTTAAGTCTGTTCTCAAGTCCGGGAGTCTGGGATGGTCTCGCGGGAGACAACCCCAGAATTAGGGAGACTCCCGGGCAATCCAGGAGGGGTGGGATACCTGGCTTTGGTTGCTGGGAGTTGTAGTTTCTAAACATGTGGAGTGGCAAGATTCAATAAGCATATAGTTAAAATTAACAACATACAGTAAGCACAACTTCCTCCCACCTCTAACCCATAGACCAAAACTCTCTAGGCCTATCTTACCTGCACATCCGACCTGCGACCTACTTTCTTGCTTCTTTCCTTCAGAACGGGTAATGGTGGTGTCCAGGAGTCCTGCAGTATTGAGGGAACTTCTAGTGGGACTTGATTGTAAATCCAGCCCTGAAGGACTACCGTATGCAGTGGGGCTTGATTAGGGCTCAGTGCTAGGCCCTGATGTGTAGAATGCACGCAGGCGTGCATGCCCCGCTCTGACGTGCACACGCGCCATATTCTGGCTCTCCATGTTTGCGGCTGCATTCGAAGGCAGGTAAGATTGACCCGAGTATATACGGTAGACCGAATAATTTGCCAAGTCCCTTAAAGAGACTGCTTTAAGAGAATACGGACAGACATTCGAAATGAAATATGACTTGAAAGCATTAGCTGCTCCACTTTATTTGCAAAAGGTTCAATATTGTATGCGTAATTCTGTGTTCTTCTTTCTTTCTGCCATGTCTTTGGATTGAAGGGTAACTACAACCTCCAAACAACACTATACATTAAAAACATGTGTCTGTTTCTCACCTTTTGATTTCCTGGGTGGCTGTAAAAACCTTATTGACACGTAGGACATGTTCCTTATTTCCCAGCATCCAGACTCACAGGCACACCTGCTGTTTTAGCCATTAACTGGAATGTTTCTCACACATACCCAGTGCTGAGGGACTGTAGGAGTGTGTACCTTGTTAAAGAAGGTCACCACTCTAGTCTCAAGTCCAGGATTCACAAACGATGTGCCTCCAGATATTTGAAAATACAACTCCCCGCGATTGCACGTGTGCAATCCCCCACTTGGGCAAATGCATCGTTCAGATAAAGTCTGCACCAATATAGAAATCTTTAGCACAGACTCATAGGGCCATATTTAGTAAATCTTGACATGGGAAACTTCTGATACCGTAAGTTATCGAAGAAGTAGGCCACGTCATACCTCAATAGAATTGTATAATTACGATCACTTGTTTGTATTAGGATTTCTACCACAGTTCCTGTTTGTTACGAAGGAGCAAAAGCAATATATACAACGTCCATTCTAAGAATCAGTAGCACAGATCAGTAGCACTTCTGCTAAATGTAGTTGTAAATAAGCCTAATTGGAGTGCTTCCACAATCCTTGTATTGTATGTATTTATTCGGAGGCTTGGTCGAGCCTCCATGTGGTAATAGCACTCCCAACACGCCCCTTTTATGGAGGTCCTATGCCTTTAATATAAAGCACTGGATGGCCTCTTCCCTCTTTTGAAAAAGCCAAAGGGCTGGGGGAAGTGAAAGAGCCTGTTATATGGATCCAGTGTGTTAGAATGAGAAATGCAATTTGTTAATCGTAAATGAAGTAAAAGAATTTAAAAGGGTTAGACGTTAGGACCTTCCAGACTGGGGTTACCTTGACATGGTTGGAAGGCTTTTCATTCATGTGATCACAGTATGTATACTAAAACCCCTTTGTTTTATAAGTATGCCAGTGGTACAGAAAATATGATAATGTATGGACCTAGGAATGTGCATTGATTATCTTTTCTATGTTTGTATACTGTATTTCTGGTTGGTACGGATCTATTAATATTGAGAATTACTGATATTAATACTTATACTGTAGTTCTGGTTGGTACAGGGATACTATATAATATTGAGAATTACTGGTATTAATACTATACTGTAGTTCCGGTTGGTACAGGGATACATATAATATTGAGAATTACTGGTATTAATACATATATATAGTTCTGATTGGTACAGGTAACTATATATATTGAGAATTACTGGTATTAATACATATACTGTAGTTCTGGTTGGTAAAGGGATACTATAAAATATTGAGAATTACCGTATTAATACATATACTGTAGTTCTGGTTGGTACAGGTAACTATATAATATTGAGAATTACTTGTATTAATACATATACTGCAGTTCTGGTTGGTACAGGGATACTATTATATTGAGAATTACTGGTATTAATACATATCCTGTAGTTCTGGTTGGTAAGGGATACTATATATATTGAGAATTACTGGTATTTACATATACTGTAGTTCTGGTTGGTACAGGGATACTATATAATATTGAAATTACTGGTATTAATACATATACTGTATTACTGTTATGTATTGATTACTGTATAATATATATATGATTGATAGATGTATTATCTGTTACTATAATATTATATGATTATACTTGTGTTTGGTTGGTGGGTACTTTTTTGGTTTGGTTTTATTACTGCAGTTCTGGTTGATCGGGTTTTATTTGAGAATTACTGGTATTATACATATACTGTAGTTCTGTTGGTACAGGGATACTATATAATATTGAGAATTACTGGTATTAATGCATTTGTAGTTCTGTTGGTACAGGGATATATTAATATTGGAATTACTGGTATAATACATATGGTGTATTCTGGTTGGTACAGGGATTTATATAATATTGAGAATTCTGGTATTAATCATATACTGCAGTTCTGGTTGATCCGGGATACTTTCCGCCATTTGGGGTCAGGAAGGTTGAATATAACAGATTCATTGTGTGAAGGCCCCTTGACATCATTAAATGATCTGTCCTATGGGTCTACTGCTTGCTCCTCCTTCCATTGTTAGAATAGAACAGCTTGTCTGTATAATATATGTGTGTTGTCTAATGATTGACCTAACAAACTTTATCTTACTTTAATGGTCTGCTTTTGTTATCACACGTGCCTTTGAATAATAATTCTTTGCTCAACAATTTAGACTCCCTGCAAATCATTGAATGATCTTACCTGATGAGGAACTATGGCAGGGGGGTGGGGGGTTCTCCTGTTCCCTCCCCTCCCCTTGTTATATAAAGGGTGGTACACATATCCTATTCTTCCTCCTGACCGACCGTTTGTGACTTTCGACACGTCAGTCAGGAGAATGACTGTCGGTTGTGGCAAAAGCAGCCGCGTCCGACAGTAACCACGACTGGTCCCATAGAGGACCGCATGATTGCTGTGGTTTTCCGACCTGTCCGATTGTGCGTTCATCTGATTGGATAAACGAAGGGTCGGCAGTCGATCGGAGCCGCCACAAGGAGCCATATAAAATTTGTCTCGACCGACCGAAACACTAAACGTCGGTTGGTCGGGCCAAATTATTGCATAATGTGTACCTAGCTTGGCTAATGTTAAACAGCCTATCTGTAGATAAAGGTTATTGGACTGATCATCTAACAATTGGGCTAACAAATTTTAGGTTTGTCTTCATTATTGGGCATCCCTAAAGGTTCGTCCATATGCTCTTTGCAAGCGAGCCACAACCCCCGACACCGAGCGCTACACGCCACGACGGCCATTTTGGTGAGAATCGTTCGCGCGTAGCGCTCGTTGTTGGGGGTCGTGGATCATTGGCAAAATCGTACGTGTGTACGAACGTTAAGGCTGGGTACAACGTCAGGACAAATAGTTCCCTCGTGTGTATCCAGCCTAAAAATGTTTTCAGCATATTATTTGTACTATAAGGTGGTTTGCCGGTAATATTGCTTTGTGCATGGCCATATTAAGTCTAATTGCGTCTGGGTTTCTTGTCTGCTGTAGTTCTTTTTGAAATTCCCCTAATCCCCTTTTTATTATGGCAGCAGTTCTCTAAACCCCAGTTACTTAAACCTTCTAAGAACACAGTAATTAATCTCTAATGGTACAGGTGAGCACTGCCTGGCTGCTGATTCTGGCTGCTGTCCCTGAGAGGCTAGAAGGTGACAAGTTTATATTTATTTAATGTGTTCTTTAATTATTAAAAGTGAAATTAAACCTTAAAGGCATTAAAGGGCATGTCCACCCCCCAAAATTACTTTTCCTCATCAGACAGTATTTATGTGCCCTACCTTAACCGCCATGTTTCCTTAACTCTTGGTCTTAGGCTTGTTCTGTGATCCGTCACCTGCCACTCACATGACGCAGACATGCTGAGCGCGATTCAGTTCTCACATAACTGAAGACCGCTAAGCTAATCTCCTCCCTAAGTTCTGCCTTTAAAACTTACGTCACGCGAAGCAACAATAACACATGGCATGGTATTACTTAAAACAATACAATAAAAGAGCGTCGCTGCTTCATATCTCCTCTTACAAACTGTATATTTGATGATTTTATTTCTGTTACTTATAAAAATATATAAAAACTTTACATATGTACATTATATTGTGACACTGAGCCATGTAATGCACTTACAGTGCTAGTCAGCGAAGGCAATTAATGTATAGAACAATTAAATACAAATAATTATAATATTGATGATCACATTTTTGAATTATATTAGTTACATTATAAATATGGAATTAATTATTTCATGCATAATTATTTTATTTTACTATATATTTAATTAATTAAAGCATGTATCATAATATACTTCTAAAATTAAATAATCAATATATTTTTATTAATTTTTAATAATACTATAAAATAATACTAATAATACTATTAATATAAATAGTTTTCACGCTGTATAGTAGATTTTTATTTAATATGTATAAATTAAATTTTAATTAAATTTTTTATTTACTAAATAAAATTATTATTTTAAGTGTAGTTCCAAAAAAATGTTATATTTGTATTTGTATTCTTAAGCTAGGTACACACTATACAATCCTTCCTCCTGACCGACTGTTCGAGGCTTTTAACTGGTCAGCCCCAAGGAGGAACGTCAATCGAGGCAATACAATAATTCAGCCCGACCGACCGAGACACTGAAATGTCGGTCGGGCCGAATTATTGTATCGTGTGTACCTAGCTTTAGTGTGTATGCGTGTGATGTAATTGGCCAATGTATTAATTAATTTATAATATTTTAAAACATACTATTAAAAAATATAAAATTTGATACCTTTATTTATTTAATATTACATCATTCTTATTAAACACATACGAATGATGAATGTAGCTGGGCACACCAGTCTTAAGTGAATCAAATTTTCAATTGTGATGTTTCGGAATCGATGGGGTTCCTTCTTCAGACAACTCTTTGTCTGACGAAGGAACCACATCGGTTCAGAAATGTCACAAATAAAAATTTGATTCACTTAAGACTGGTGTGTCCAGCTACATTCATCATTCGTACAGTATGTATTTACTAGTGACTACAGTGCCGGAGCACACAGCACAATGTATATATTTAAAATATATCATTTATTAACTCTCTCTCTCTCTCTCTCTCTCTCTCTCTCTCTCTATATATATATATATATATAATTATAATTTTTTATTTTAAGTGGTATATATGTATCATAAAAATTACGAATATATATGTTAATTAATTTATTTATAGTGTAATGTATAAATAAATTTATACATTATAAAGTTGCCATCCAGAGTCCTTAAAAAGATCCATCCCCTACAGTCAAGGATTACGAGTTCTGCTGAACAATAGTGGCAAACAGATAGCCAGTGAACAACTGAGTGACCTCAAATTGAGACTATTGGAGAGAGGATACTCCAACAAGGAGATCGATTCATCCTTTCGTAGAGCGATGGATTCTCACCATAGCAAAACATCTATTAATAATTCTCGTGGGGTAGTTGTGAGATTATATACAGAATACAACCCTAAAAGTCCGATCATTAAGCGGATTATAAATAAACACTGGAAATTGGTTCAAAAGGACAAATCCTTGCCATTCAATAATACATCCCTCCAACACACCTATAAGAGGGGGCGGTCCCTAAGAAATATATAAGTTAAAAAAGATCTTCTTAGCCTGAACACTGTTCCGATATTGGGCAAACTTGGGTGTTACAGGTGTACCAATTGCACCACATGCAATGGGATGCTTACGGGCACCACTTTTCCACACCCACAATTAGAGGCAGATTTTCTTGCACCAGTAAGAACATCATCTATTATATTGTATGCCCATCTGGCCTGTTCTACATAGGCAAAACGACTACCAGCTTCAGAAACAGGATGGCGAACCATCGCATGTCCATTAGACAAGCGACCCTCGATAAGGGCCGTAATATCAACAGCAAATATGGTGACATGGCAGTGGCTAAACACTGTAGCCTCCATAACCATTCTATTGGAATTCTACGTTGGATGATCATCGATGGTTTCCAAGCGCATCTCTCCAAAAAGATGGATGTTGAAAACGCGTTGCTTCGCCGTGAAGCCAGATGGATTCACCGTCTTGGTACACTTACTCCGCGTGGCCTAAATGAACAATGGGCACTTCAGTGCTTTCTCTGTGGCTTTATTTGGATCAGACCATCAGGAGTGGATGTACTCTACGAGGACACTGACTTTCTATTCATTTCTGGTTCATGAGAGCTCTTCCCTGATTTCTCTCCCCTAGGAGTAGTAATTTAATTATGTTGGTAGTAACATCTAACATCTGGGTTCCAATTAGAGTTCCCCGTCCCTGTCCCGAGAACTCTTTCATTAATATAGTCACTATTTTCTCTCCATACTAATCTGCGATAGTTATTGATTCTGAGACTTTGTCTTGTAGGGATCAGTATTAGGTCCCCGGCTTAGTATAGAAATCACAAATAGGCACGGGTGGCACTCCAAACTGTAATTTTATTCAATACAGACCAAACATCTCAGGTGAGGAAGGGGGCTTGTACCCCCCGAAACGTTGTGAGATGTTTGGTCTGTATTGAATAAAATTACAGTTTGGAGTGCCACCCGTGCCTATTTGTGATTTCTGTATTGAATATCCATTGAGGGTTGGATTATTTGGAGGAGTGAGCACCCACACTTGGTACGAGTGCAGAGGACACTATTGTTTTCCCCGGCTTAGTATAACCAGTTTTGTTACAGACCGTGTGCCTCTATGTTCCATGAGTCTATGGACCATAGTATATTCTAGTTGTCCTCACCAGATATTATCTGGGGTTAATCATTTACACTCCCTTTGGTGGAACACTTGCCCTCCTTAATTATGGCTTTATCTTGGATCCTCATATGTATATGACTATCTCAATAATTTGGATGTTCGTTTTATTAGACTTACCTAGTTTATTATATTTGAAAAATTTGTTTCATGGCATCATGACTTCCACCTCCATCTGCCTCTCTGATGCCATTTTAGTCCTGTTAAACGTATACCCTTATGAGCCGTGTATACAGCGCAGGATTAATATATATTTGACTCATTTAGTAACCTTGTGTTAGATTGTATTATATAGGCTTTGTGTATATTTTTATCCTCACCTGTCACTTCAGTAAGCACTACGGCACTTTACATTGTATGTTTTTGGCCTTGCCCCTTGGGGCAGTCCTATGTTGCGTTCATAAGAATCCACCCATCACACACTCTCCGATTGGTTGTGGATCAGTTTTAAACCATCACTGTGCACTGTTTCGGATGTTCTGAAGATGGCCCTGTTTGTGGGCGGAAACATGTTAACCATTATTTCGTGAATAAACACGTTTTCTAGTCATTCCCCTTATCAAGCTCCACCATCAGTGGAAAAATTCAAACAACAATTATTTCATTGTTTCAATTAAGTAACTTTAGATAGGAAATTTGTTAAGAATTATATTCCTTTGGAACTATAAGAACCACTGACACCCCGTGGTGTATTGGGGAATAACAAGACACCAAATCACAGGAAAACATTCAAATCGTAATCTCTTTTTTAACCTTCTAGGGGCCAGTGATCCCAGTTTCTCAATCCACCATGTTTCCCTCTGTTTCAATCGTCGTTGCCTGTCACCCCCTTTTTTGGTGTTAGGTTTAATCTGCTCCAGTATGATGAATCTAAATTGGTCTGCCCCATGACCTTTTTCTACAAAATGTTTAGGAACCAGAAGTGTAGTGTGCTTTAACTGAATGGATGATTTATGTTGGGCTAATCGCAGCTCCAGTTTCTGAGTTGTTTCACCAACATAAATCAACCCACAGGGGCAAATGAGTGCGTAACCAACAAAGCGTGAGTCGCAGGAATGATATCCACAGATATTAAACGTCCGTCCTGTTTGTGGATGAACGAATACATTGCCTTTAGTGCACTTGGGACAAAATATACAATTAAGGCAGGAGTATGTTCCTTCCTTCCTGCTCAGCCAAGCAGATTTATTGGTATTAGATTCAATACCCTTTCCTTTACCCTTATTCAGGTCTGTCTCTGTCTATAGGAATTAGGGATGGGGACTGGAATTCTGTAATCTCAGGCATTTCTGTTTTATATTGGCCTGCTGTTGTACAATTTGAACCACCTGTTGACTCCAAGGATCAAAACCTGTCACATATGTTATTCTGGATGACTTGGCCATATCCGTAACTGTGGCACACAGATACAGGTAAAACAATTGGCAAAAAACTGTAATAAATGGTTGTCACACAGATACAGGTAAAATCACTGGAAAAAAACTGTAATAAATGGTGCCAACCATTTATTACAGTTTTTTTGCCAGTGATTTTACCTGTATCTGTGTGACAACCATTTATACAGTTTTTTTGCCAGTGATTTTACCTTTATCTGTGTGACACCATTTATTACATTTTTTCCAATGATTTACCAGTATCTGTGTGACAACCATTTATTACAGTTTTTTGCCATTGATTTTACCTGTATCTGTTGACAACCATTTATTACAGTTTTTTGCCAGTGATTTTACCTGTATCTGTGTGACAACCATTTATTACAGTTTTTTGCCAGTGATTTTACCTGTATCTGTGTGACAACCATTTATTACATTTTTTCCAATGATTTTACCTGTATCTGTGTGACAACCATTTATTACAGTTTTTTCTCAATGATTTTACCTGTATTGTGTGACAACCATTTATTACAGTTTTTTGCCATTGATTTTACCTGAATCTGTGTGACACCATTTATTACGTTTTTGGCCATGTGATTTTACCTGTATCTGTGTGACAACCATTTATTACATTTTTTCCAATGATTTTACCTGTATCTGTGTGACAACCATTTATTACAGTTTTTTGCCAATGATTTTACCAGTATCTGTGTGACAACCATTTATTAAAGTCTAGGGGTCCAACTCTTTATCAGAGTTTGTGCCAATGATTTTACCAGTATCTGTGTGCCAAGCATTTAGCAGTGTTTGTGCCAATGATTTTACCAGTATCAATGTGCCAACCATTTATTAGCGTCTGGGCGCCATCCTTTTATCAAAGTTTGTGCCAATGATTTTACCAGATTTGGTGCCAACCATTGTATGTGTGTGAGAGGGTTTATGTACAGTATGTGTGTGAGTGTGTGTACAGTATGTGTGAGAGGGTTTATGTACATACAGTATGTGTGAGAGTGTATGTACAGTATGTGTGAGTGAGGGTGAATATACAGTATGTTTGAGAGAGGGTGTATGTACAGTATTTGAGAGAGTGTGTGTAGAGAATGCATGAGAGTGTGTATGTTCAGTGTATGTGAGAGATGATACAGTGGCAGGAGGAGCAAGTGTGAGAGATAGAGAATACAGACTGCAGGAGAGAAAGAGAGAGAATGTGAGAGATAAAGGATAGAATATGTATGTTACCTTTACTGTCTGTTCTTACTGGGAAATTTACTGTCTGTTCTCACTGTATGGGACCTTTACTATCTGTTCTCACTGTATGGGACCTTAACTGTCTGTCCTCACTGTATGGGTCCTTTGCTGTCTGTTCTCACTGTATGAGACCTTTACTGCCTGTTTTCACTGTATGGGACCTTTACTGTCTGTTCTCACTGTATGGGACCTTTACTGTCTGTTCTCACAGTATGGGACCTTTACTGTCTGTTCTCACGGTATGGTTCCTTTACTGTCTGTTCACTGTTTGGAACCTTTACTGCTTGTTCTGACTGTATAAGACCTTTACTGCCTGTTCTTGCTGTATGGGACCTTTACTGTCTGTTCTCACTGTATTTGACCTTTACTGTCTCTTCTCACAGTATGGGACCTTTACTGTCTGTTCTCACTGTATGGGACCTTTAATGTCTGTTCTCACTTTATGGGAGCTTTACTGCCTGTTCTCTCTGTATGGGAGCTTTACTGTCTGTTCTCGCTGTTTGGGACCTTTACTGTCTGTTCTGACTGTATGGGTCCTTTACTGTCTGTTCTGACTGTATGGGACCTTTACTGTCTGTTCTCACGGTATGGTTCCTTTAGTGTCTGTTCTGACTGTTTGGAACCTTTACTGCTTGTTCTGACTGTATAAGACCTTTACTGCCTGTTCTTGCTGTATGGGACCTTTACTGTCTGTTCTCACTGTATTTGACCTTTACTGTCTCTTCTCACGGTATGGGACCTTTACTGTCTGTTCTCACTGTATGGGACCTTTACTGTCTTGTTCACTGTATGGGACCTTTACTGTGTTCTCTGTATGGAGGTTTACTGTCTGTTCTCATGTTTGGGACCTTTACTGTCTGTTTGACTGTATGGGACTTTACGTCTGCGTGTACGTATGGGACTTTACTGTCTGTTCACTGTATGGACCTTTATGTCTCTTCTCACGGATGGGACCTTACTGTCTGTTCTACTGTATGGGACTTTTAGTCTGTCACTGTATGGGACCTTTACTGTCTGCTGACCTTTATGTGGTCCTTTACGTGTTCTCACTGTATGGGACCTTTACTATCTGTTCTCAATGTATGGGACCTTACTGTCTGTTCTGATTGTATGGGACCTTACTGTCTGTTCTCACTGTATGGGACCTTTACTGTCTGTTCTGATTGTTGGGACCTTTACTGCCTGTTATACGTGATAGGGACCTTTCTGTCTGGTCTTACTGGATGGGACTTTTACTGTCTGTTCTCACTGTATGGGACCTTTACTGTCTGTTCTCACGGTATGGGACTTTACTGTCGTTCTGATGTATGGGACTTACTGCCTGTTTCACTGTATGGGACCTTTACTGCCTATTCTACTGGGACCTTACGTCGTCTCACTGTATGGGACCTTTACTGTCTGTTCTATGTAGGGGCCTTTACTGTCTGTTCTGACTGTATGGGACCTTTACTGTCTGTTCTCATGTATGGGACCTTTACGTCTGTCTCACTGTATGGGACTTTACTGTCTGTTCTCAATGTATGGGTCCTTTACTGTCTGTTCTCACGGTATGGGACCTTTACTGTCTGTTCTCACGGTATGGGTCCTTTACTGTCTGTTCTCATGGTGTTGGACCTTCAGGCAGGTATCACTCTGCCTGAAAAGGCTGTTTTCACAGTTTTCTGTGGGGGGATCTGAGTTGCCCATGGCACCCGTGAGCGGGCAGGGCCACAGCACCAGTGAGTGGGCGGGGCTGTCTGTTCTCACTGTATGGGTCCTTTACTGTCTGTTCTCACGGTATTTTCTTTTTCTTACTGTCTGTTCTGACTGTATGGGACCTTTACTTGGCTTTCTGTTCTACTGTATGGGACTTTTTACTGTCTGTTCTCAACGTGTAGGGAACCTTTACTGTCTGCTCTGACTTTATGGGTCCTTTACGACAGTAAAGGTCCCATACAGCAAGAACAGGCAGTAAAGGTCTTATACAGTCAGAACAAGCAGTAAAGGTTCCAAACAGTGAACAGACAGTAAAGGAACCATACCGTGAGAACAGCAGTAAAGGTCCCATACTGTGAGAACAGACAGTAAAGGTCCCATACAGTGAGAACAGACAGTAAAGGTCCCATACAGTGAAAACAGGCAGTAAAGGTCTCATACAGTGAGAACAGACAGCAAAGGACCCATACAGTGAGGACAGACAGTTAAGGTCCCATACAGTGAGAACAGATAGTAAAGGTCCCATACAGTGAGAACAGACAGTAAATTTCCCAGTAAGAACAGACAGTAAAGGTAACATACATATTCTATCCTTTATCTCTCACATTCTCTCTCTTTCTCTCCTGCAGTCTGTATTCTCTATCTCTCACACTTGCTCCTCCTGCCACTGTATCTCTCTCACATACACTGAACATACACACTCTCATGCATTCTCTACCACACTCTCTCAAATACTGTACATACACCCTCTCTCAAACATACTGTATATTCACCCTCACTACACATACGTACATACACTCTCACACATACTGTATGTACATAAACCCTCTCACACATACTGTACACACACTCACACACATACTGTACATAAACCCTCTCACACACATACAATGGTTGGCACCAAATCTGGTAAAATCATTGGCACAAACTTTGATAAAAGGATGGCGCCCAGACGCTAATAAATGGTTGGCACATTGATACTGGTAAAATCATTGGCACAAACACTGCTAAATGCTTGGCACACAGATACTGGTAAAATCATTGGCACAAACTCTGATAAAGAGTTGGACCCCTAGACTTTAATAAATGGTTGTCACACAGATACTGGTAAAATCATTGGCAAAAAACTGTAATAAATGGTTGTCACACAGATACAGGTAAAATCATTGGAAAAAATGTAATAAATGGTTGTCACACAGATACAGGTAAAATCACTGGCAAAAAACTGTAATAAATGGTTGTCACACAGATACAGGTAAAATCACTGGCAAAAAACTGTAATAAATGGTTGTCACACAGATACAGGTAAAATCATTGGAAAAAATGTAATAAATGGTTGTCACACAGATACAGGTAAAATCATTGGAAAAAATGTAATAAATGGTTGTCACACAGATACAGGTAAAATCACTGGCAAAAAAACTGTAATAAATGGTTGTCACACAGATACAGGTAAAATCACTGGCAAAAAAACTGTAATAAATGGTTGTCACACAGATACAGGTAAAATCACTGGCAAAAAACTGTAATAAATGGTTGTCACACAGATACTGGTAAAATCATTGGAAAAAATGTAATAAATGGTTGTCACACAGATACAGGTAAAATCACTGGCAAAAAAACTGTAATAAATGGTTGTCACACAGATACAGGTAAAATCACTGGCAAAAAAACTGTAATAAATGGTTGGCACCATTTATTACAGTTTTTTTCCAGTGATTTTACCTGTATCTGTGTGACAACCATTTATTACAGTTTTTTGCCAATTGTTTTACCTGTATCTGTGTGCCACAGTTACGGATATGGCCAAGTCATCCAGAATAACATATGTGACAGGTTTTGATCCTTGGAGTCAACAGGTGGTTCAAATTGTACAACAGCATTGGCCAATATTAAAACAGAAATGCCCTGAGATTACAGAATTCCAGTCCCCATCCCTAATCTCCTATAGACAGAGACAGACCTGAATAAGGGTAAAGGAAAGGGTATTGAATCTAATACCAATAAATCTGCTTGGCTGAGCAGGAAGGAAGGAACATACTCCTGCCTTAATTGTATATTTTGTCCAAGTGCACTAAAGGCAATGTATTCGTTCATCCACAAACAGGACGGACGTTTAATATCTGTGGATATCATTCCTGCGACTCACGCTTGTTGGTTACGCACTCATTTGCCCCTGTGGGTTGATTTATGTTGGTGAAACAACTCAGAAACTGGAGCTGCGATTAGCCCAACATAAATCATCCATTCAGTTAAAGCACACTACACTTCTGGTTCCTAAACATTTTGTAGAAAAAGGTCATGGGGCAGACCAATTTAGATTCATCATACTGGAGCAGATTAAACCTAACACCAAAAAAGGGGGGTGACAGGCAACGACGATTGAAACAGAGGGAAACATGGTGATTGAGAAACTGGGATCACTGGCCCCTAGAAGGTTAAACAGAGATTACGATTTGAATGTTTTCCTGTGATTTGGTGTCTTGTTATTTCCCCAATACACCACGGGGTGTCAGTGGTTCTTATAGTTCCAAAGGAATATAATCTTTTAACAATTTCCTATCTAAAGTTACTTAATTGAAACAATGAAATAATTGTTGTTTGAATTTTTCCACTGATGGTGGAGCTTGATAAGGGGAATGACTAGAAAACGTGTTTATTCACGAAATAATGGTTAACATGTTTCCGCCCACAAACAGGGCCATCTTCAGAACATCCGAAACAGTGCACAGTGATGGTTTAAAAACTGATCCACAACCAATCGGAGAGTGTGTGATGGGTGGATTCTTATGAACGCAACATAGGACTGCCCCAAGGGGCAAGGCCAAAAACATACAATGTAAAGTGCCGTAGTGCTTACTGAAGTGACAGGTGAGGATAAAAATATACACAAAGCCTATATAATACAATCTAACACAAGGTTACTAAATGAGTCAAATATATATAATCCTGCGCTGTATACACGCGCATAAGGGTATACGTTTAAACGGACTAAAATGGCATCAGAGAGGCAGATGGAGGTGGAAGTCATGATGCCATGAAACAAATTTTTCAAATATAATAAACTAGGTAAGTCTAATAAAACGAACATCCAAATTATTGAGATAGTCATATACATATGAGGATCCAAGATAAAGCCATAATTAAGGAGGGCAAGTGTTCCACCAAAGGGAGTGTAAATGATTAACCCCAGATAATATCTGGTGAGGACAACTAGAATATACTATGGTCCATAGACTCATGGAACATAGAGGCACACGGTCTGTAACAAAACTGGTTATACTAAGCCGGGGAAAACAATAGTGTCCTCTGCACTCGTACCAAGTGTGGGTGCTCACTCCTCCAAATAATCCAACCCTCAATGGATATTCAATACAGAAATCACAAATAGGCACGGGTGGCACTCCAAACTGTAATTTTATTCAATACAGACCAAACATCTCACAACGTTTCGGGGGGTACAAGCCCCCTTCCTCACCTGAGATGTTTGGTCTGTATTGAATAAAATTACAGTTTGGAGTGCCACCCGTGCCTATTTGTGATTTCTATACTAAGCCGGGGACCTAATACTGATCCCTACAAGACAAAGTCTCAGAATCAATAACTATCGCAGATTAGTATGGAGAGAAAATAGTGACTATTTAATGAAAGAGTTCTCGGGACAGGGACGGGGAACTCTAATTGGAACCCAGATGTTAGATGTTACTACCAACATAATTAAATTACTACTCCTAGGGGAGAGAAATCAGGGAAGAGCTCTCATGAACCAGAAATGAATAGAAAGTCAGTGTCCTCGTAGAGTACATCCACTCCTGATGGTCTGATCCAAATAAAGCCACAGAGAAAGCACTGAAGTGCCCATTGTTCATTTAGGCCACGCGGAGTAAGTGTACCAAGACGGTGAATCCATCTGGCTTCACGGCGAAGCAACGCGTTTTCAACATCCATCTTTTTGGAGAGATGCGCTTGGAAACCATCGATGATCATCCAACGTAGAATTCCAATAGAATGGTTATGGAGGCTACAGTGTTTAGCCACTGCCATGTCACCATATTTGCTGTTGATATTACGGCCCTTATCGAGGGTCGCTTGTCTAATGGACATGCGATGGTTCGCCATCCTGTTTCTGAAGCTGGTAGTCGTTTTGCCTATGTAGAACAGGCCAGATGGGCATACAATATAATAGATGATGTCTTACTGGTGCAAGAAAATCTGCCTCTAATTGTGGGTGTGGAAAAGTGGTGCCCGTAAGCATCCCATTGTCTGTGGTGCAATTGGTACACCTGTAACACCCAAGTTTGCCCAATATCGGAACAGTGTTCAGGCTAAGAAGATCTTTTTAACTTATATTTCTTAGGGACCGCCCCCTCTTATAGGTGTGTTGGAGGGATGTATTATTGAATGGCAAGGATTTGTCCTTTTGAACCAATTTCCAGTGTTTATTTATAATCCGCTTAATGATCGGACTTTTAGGGTTGTATTCTGTATATAATCTCACAACTACCCCACGAGAATTATTAATAGATGTTTTGCTATGGTGAGAATCCATCGCTCTACGAAAGGATGAATCGATCTCCTTGTTGGAGTATCCTCTCTCCAATAGTCTCAATTTGAGGTCACTCAGTTGTTCACTGGCTATCTGTTTGCCACTATTGTTCAGCAGAACTCGTAATCCTTGACTGTAGGGGATGGATCTTTTTAAGGACTCTGGATGGCAACTTTATAATGTATAAATTTATTATACATTACACTATAAATAAATTAATTAACATATATATTCGTAATTTTTATGATACATATATACCACTTAAAATAAAAAATTATAATTATATATATATATATATAGAGAGAGAGAGAGAGAGAGAGAGAGAGAGAGAGAGAGAGAGAGAGAGAGTTAATAAATGATATATTTTAAATATATACATTGTGCTGTGTGCTCCGGCACTGTAGTCACTAGTAAATACATACTGTACGAATGATGAATGTAGCTGGACACACCAGTCTTAAGTGAATCAAATTTTATTTGTGACATTTCTGAACCGATGTGGTTCCTTCGTCAGACAAAGAGTTGTCTGAAGAAGGAACCCCATCGATTCCGAAACATCACAATTGAAAATTTGATTCACTTAAGACTGGTGTGCCCAGCTACATTCATCATTCGTATGTGTTTAATAAGAATGATGTAATATTAAATAATAAAGGTATCAATTTTATATTTTTAATAGTATGTTTTAAAATATATAAATTATATACATTGGCCAATTACATCACACGCATACACACTAAAGCTAGGTACACACGATACAATAATTCGGCCCGACCGACATTCAGTGTCTCGGTCGGTCGGGCTGAATTATTGTATTGCTCGATTGACGTTCCTCCTTGGGGCTGACCAGTTAAAAGCCTCGAACAGTCGGTCAGGAGGAAGGATTTATAGTGTGTACCTAGCTTAAGAATACAAATACAAATATAAACATTTTTTTGGAACTACACTTAAAATAATAATTTTTTAGTAAATAAAAAATTTATTAAAATTTAATTTATACATATTAAATAATCTACTATACAGCGTGAAAACTATTTATATAATAGTATTATTAGTATTATTTTTAGTATTATTAAAAATTAATAAAAATATATTGATTATTTAATTTAGAAGTATATTATGATACATGCTTAATTAATTAAATATATAGTAAAATAAAATAATTATGCATGAAATAATTAATTCCATATTTATAATGTAACTAATATAATTCAAAAATGTGATCATCAATATTATAATTATTTGTATTTAATTGTTCTATACATTAATTGCCTTCGCTGACTAGCACTGTAAGTGCATTACATGGCTCAGTGTCACAATATAATGTACATATGTAAAGTTTTATATATTTTATAAGTAACAGAAATAAAATCATCAAATATACAGTTTGTAAGAGGAGATATGAAGCAGCGACGCTCTTTTATTGTATTGTTTTAAGTACCATGCCATGTGTTATTGTTGCTTCGCGTGACGTAAGTTTTAAAGGCCGACAA
>JAACNH010000364.1:188904-209256 GCA_019447015.1 Hymenochirus boettgeri
ATATATGCCATGCATGAATTTGAGAATTGCTAAATAAACCTATAGCTGTACTTCATAGCTCTGAATTTGTAGCATTGGGAATTATTATTAATTATCTCTATAATTCTCTAGGTTTGTGACTTTTCCAGGGTGGGTAACGGACTCAGATACAAAGTCACACAGTGAATTCTCTTGTCCCTCCTCCCTTTCTTCCTGACAGAGCTGTCTAGTAGTGCAGGGGTGCCCAACCTGGGACATGCTGGGGACCACAATTGCGACACCCTGGACAAAAATAGGCTACACGTTTGAAACTGGCCTGTCCAGGACATGGGCAGGTTGGGTATCCATCAGCTACTTGGTGACCTGCCAGGCCCCTCTCCATAATCAAATCGGGCAGTCAGAAAACTAAATATTACTCAATAGGAAAAAGGGCTGCAGATGTCAGGAAAGGCTAAAGACCAAGTTACAGCTATTTGCTAGTTAGAAATGATGCAATCCATGTTATTATCTTAACAGGGAAGCAATGCAGCAATGTGTGCACCTCCCATATAATGAAGTGTTGGGTTTAGTATGGGCAGCGCCTTTGCACTCAGGACTCAGCAATTCAAAATGCACAGTAACTTTCCTGATGTTTTCAGTGCACTGTAGCTCTTGATAATTGGACAAGTAGATCTCTCCTTCCACCGCTCCATCTAGATCCAGAATGAAACAAACCCAAACAGCGATACAGTGAGAGGGATACAAACCTGTGGGGATTACACGACACTGCATATTGGCTCAAAGTCTTCCTTTCATTTCCATATTTTGTTAGTTTTAAATATTAATGGTGTCTTGCACATTGGCTGACGATGACAAATCATCAATAAACAAAAAAATGGTACTGTTGTTTAACCCATCATGCTTTGCACCAGCACAAGCAGAGGAATAAATATGTTTAAAAAATAAAATATCTTTATAAACACACAGTGAGAAGGAGCGAGGACGCGTCGGAGACTGTCAGAGAAGCCGGAGCTGGAGCGATCCGCGGGTAAGTTTCTCCTGCTCTCCTGTAAGATTTACTGAAGAACGTGAGGTAAGAGATAGTGCATTTACCTCCTGTTCTTCAGTAAGACAGTAAAAAAGAAAGTTGGAAAATGGATGGACATACCCTTAATTTAACAGAATATAACATAGTAATTAAGGTTGAATAAAGACATACGTCCATCAAGTCCAACCTATTCACCCTTTTTTCTTTTTTTTTTTTTTAACCCTTCCTAACAGTTGATCCAGAGGAAGGCCAAAAAAAAAACAGCTGAAAAGGGGGAAAAAATTCCTTCCAGACTCCAAACGGCAATCGGAAAGTATCCCTGGATCAACCAGATCTATATGCATTAATACCAGTAATTCTCAATGTTTTTTAGTTTTAGAAACTATCCAGGCCTTTTTTAAAGCTATTCAATGAACTTGCCATTACCACATCTGCTGGAAGACAGTTCCACAGTTTCACCGTTCTCACTGTAAAGAAACCTTTCTAACCTAAAGATGAAACTTCTTTTCTTCCAACCTTAGAGGATGTCCACGTGTCCTCTGATATGACCTATTAGTGAACAATGCACCAGAAAGTTCATTGTATGGCCCATTAATATATTTGTATAAGGTTATCATGTCCCCTCGCAAACGTCGCTTCTCCAATGTAAACAGCCCTAACTTGTCTAATCTGCCCACATATTCGAGCCCCTCCATTCCCCTTATTAATTTAGTTGCCTTCTCTGAACTGCCTCAAATTCCAAGATGTCCCTGGAACTGCACTGCATATTCCAAATGAGGCCTTACCAGTGCCTTGTAAAGAGGGAGAATAATATTTTCTCTTGAATCTATTCCTCTCTTTATACAAGACAATATCTTGCTAGGTGGCACAGGGATTATTAAATCCCAAATGCATCACCTTACATTTATCAACATTGAATCTCATCTGCCATTCTGCTGCCCATTTTGATAATCTATCTAGGTCTGCTTGCAGCACTTGCACATCACTTGAAGTTTCCAAAGCTCTGCATAGTTTAGTGTCATCAGCAAACATGAGACCTTGCTCTCAATGCCCCATTCTAAGTCATTTATAAACAGATTAAACAGAAGCGGCCCCAGTACAGAACCCTGAGGCACTCCGCTTAGAACTTTAGCCCACATAGATGTAGCTCTATTTACCACCACTCTCTGTTTGTGATCCAATAACCAGTTCTCTATCCATGAACAAATGTTTTCTTCAAGGCCAACAGTTCTCAGTTTATACATTAGTCCCCTATGTGGCACAGTATTAAAAGCTTTCGCAAAATCCAAATATACTACATCCACTGCTGTGCCTGAATCTAACCTCTGACTCGCTTCTTCATAAAAACCAATTAAATTTGTCTGGCATGATCTATTTCTCATACATCCATGCTGACTACTACTAATAAGATGATCTCTGGAGACAAAGTCAAGGATATGATCCCGTAACAAAGTTTCCAGCACCTTCCCTACCACTGATGTTAGGCTTACAGGTCTATAGTTACCAGGCTGTGAACGACTACCTTTTTTGAATATTGGTATTACGTTGGCTTTTTTCCAATCCAGCGGCACATCCCCAGACCAAAGTGAATCTGAAAAGATGAGAAACAGTGGTCTAGATAGAACTGAACTAAGCTCTTTAAAAATCCGAGGATGCAATCCATCTGGTCCTGGGGCTATTTTGATATAACTTTGTCTAATTGTTTCCGTACCATATCCTCTGTTAGCCAATGTGAATACTCTATTCTTCCTGCATTATTATTAATCCCTCTTTAAGGACAAGGATTTTCAAACAGTAAAAACCGATGTAAAAAAATGGTTTAGCAGATTAGCCTTTTCGGCATATCTACAACCACCTCAGCCCCATTAGTTAATGGTCCACATTCTCAGTCCTCATCTTTTTACCATTTATATACTTAAAAAACATTTGGTTGGGGTTGGACTTGCTTGTTCGGCAATCCGTATTTATTTTCTATTTTAGCTAGTTTAATTGCTTTCTTACACTCTTTATTACAGCTTTTGTACTCCCTGTAAGCCTGTTTTGTTCCTCGTTTTCAAAATTTTAAAAGCCTTTTCTTTTTTTCCATTTCCCTTTTTACCTGAGCATTAAGCCATAGCAGCAGAGGACCTAATTTTTTTACACTTGTTCCCTAAAGGTACCGATTTAGAAATGTAATAGTTTAATATCCCTTAAAAGTGGTCCACATCTCTGTATCTTTAACTAGAAACAATTCCCCCCAGTCTATAAGCAGGAGTGATTCCTTTAACAGCATAAAATTAGCTTTCCTAAAGTTAAAAGTTTTTGTTAACCCAGTGCACTTTAGTTTTTGCAACTTATATTAAATGACACTATATCGTGGTCACTATTCCCTAAGCTTCCAATTACCTTTATCTCCAATATGAGCTCAGGGTTATTAGATATCACCAGATCCAACAATGCATTCTGTCTAGTAGGAACTTCTACCATCTGTGAAAGAAAATGCTCATATAGGAAATTTAAGAACTTTATACCCTTTGAGGTGGCTGGGAGTTCCCTTACTCGAATCTATGTCAGGGTAGTTAAAATCCCCCATAACCAGAACATGCCCCATACCAGCAGCCTTCGCCAACTGCATATGGAGATTCATTTCCACTCCTCCCCAGTATTTGGTGGCTTATAACATTACTCAACAATTAATTTCCCTACCTTCTTGCTTCCTGTACACAGTTCCACCCATATTGTTTCTGCCGTATCGTTTACTCCCCCATCTATTCCATCTTTTAAATTTGGCTTCAATTCCTGTGTAACATACATACTACTCCTCCTCCTTTATTATAACTCTGTCATGTCTAAATAAGGAGTATCCTTCAATATTTACTGTCCAGTCGTGTGAATCATTAAGCCATGATTCTGCTATACCAATTACACCATACCTTCCTTTAAAGCTATTATTTCAAGTTCCCCGGTTTTTCTAGCCAGTCTTCTTGCATTTGTAAACATACATTTTAGATTATCAATTGATTTATGGAATGGAATGTAATATCGGGTAATATTAAGTGCATTGCTATGTTTTGGGCAAAATGTTAGTAGCATTTGTGATAGCATTGTTTTCACACAATGCTTTGGCTGCCACTCTTTAGTTCAATCCTAATTTACGAGTCCACCCTTTTGGAATTCTTTAAACTTAGAGAGACCTTATATTGACTTCTATGAAATGGCAGAGGGTAATTTGCAATTATTCTCTTCATATCCACTGTCAACCTGTCAGCATGATCCCAACTGAGACCTTCAGTAACATTCTATGGAAACTGGTTTGAAGATGTAATTAGATTTGCAGTTTGGAAGCAGTGAAAAAGAGTTGACTGTAAACAAAGTTGTTGTAAGAACAAGGTGAATATGTATCACAGCCAAGAGATTAAAAGGCTTATGTTGATTTAGCTGCGTGGTTTTAAAAGTCAGAATTGGGCGATATTAGCAAATAAAATGTCGATTCACATTCAAGAACCAACAAATTTTTTTTTTTTTTCTCCATCTTCCTTAATTTTCATCTTGTCTAATTCCTCTCCTTTAGATGCATGAACTGGAGTTGGCCAGTAATATTTTAATGCTACGTTGCACTGTTTTGAATGGCCATACATGGCTGTCTAAGAAAAAAAGTCAGTGGATAGCTAGACACTGTTAAGCTGCAAACTGCCCACAAACTTCAACAGGTTTCCCACCCTGCTTGCTGTTGTCTTTGTCAATGGACAAGAACTTGTACTCCCCTCTGTAAATTTAGATGACATCAAGTGATGTCAGTGGGATAAAAAACATTCATCTTTGTCTCATCTCATTTTGCTGAAGCAACTCAATTAAAAACTTACCATATTCAAATGTGAATGATGTACTTTATTTCCCAGCATTTCAAACTCATAAACAGACAAACAGTTTTAGTCAATGTTACATTTCTCACTAATACTAGTCCAAATGCTTTCAAACTATTGCAGTTTTGGGAGGTGATTTACCAATTTAGGGTGGACTAACCCTTTAAGTATTAACTTAAAACTTTATCTTGCAATAATACATTTTGCAAAGGGAATGTGCAAAGGAATGTGAGATTTTTACTATATGTATATTAATTAATGCAAAACTAACTTTCTAATGGTTTAGGTATGGTTTCCATGGAAACAGAAGATAGTGAGGTAGGGGTAGATGTTTGCCCCTGTTCTGTGTGGGGTTGAGGGGTATATTTTTGCATGTTTGACTGTAAAACAAAATTAAATTTTTAACAGTAAAGACTAGGCCACACTGCCACCATTTTGGATGCACGGATCGCATAGCTGCCTGTCACAATGTGGTCTCGGCCTAAGGTTTATTATATTATTGCCAGGAATACAATTTCTTTTTCTTTACATCTCACATATATTTATTATTTGTATTATCAATAATATCAATTTCATTCAGTTTTTATAATTTGTGAACCCCAATAATTTCAGAATATCTAAGGAGCTAAAAAATATTTACAGCAAGAAAGGGATAAAAACTAAAAGTAAAAAAGAAAGAAGCACGTCAAAGAGACGAAATAAAGTGTAGTGATATAATAAAAAGACGCTTGGTGCAATCAGACCTGCGGGGAAGAGTTTATGAATAGTGATGTTTTCTTTCCGGCTGTCAGTCTTAGCCGAGAGAGGCAATGCTGAGATAGGGATTGAGAAATGGGAGATCTTCGTCTTCTCTATTTACAGAAGTATTAAGATGTTTGGTGTTTTTATTTCCACTTCAAAGTGACTTGGCATCTGTTTTCTGCTGCATGTAGAAACCTAAATCGTAAAATAGAGATATAACTACAACACAATTCAGCTCTTTTCATCTAAGAGAAGACAAATGAGTTTGGTTGAAAACTGCATCAGGCTGGGCAGTGGCTGTTGGAGAGAAATCACACGCGTCCTGTTTCAGTGATAACTATCTAGTCCAGGGATAGAGATGAACTTCCACTTTTCTAGAACTACAGCCTTCAATGTTTCCTCCTGAACAGCCATTAAAACTGATGGGGAAAATATTTGCTGGTAGAGACCAGCTGGAGACCATGTGTGATTGAAAGATTTTAAAGGTTACTGTATTAATAAGTGCTGATATATTAAAGGGGAACTGTGGTCCCAAAATGACTTTAGGTAAATTGGTAGGAATTGCTCTCCTGAGCATTTTTACAATTTATTTTCATTGTTATTTTGCAAAGATTTGAAGATATTTACATTGTGGTGATATGGCAGCAGAATCACCAGGTGCCCTGCACTTCTTGCTTCCTGCTCTGATACCATGTCAGTGGATGACAGTCAATCTGCCCTGTGTCTCCTCCTCCCCTTGCAGCCCCCCTCCTCTTAAAAAGCCCCCCATGTCCCTCCCACTCATGGACCCCATGGCCCCTCTATTTCCAGGCCCCCCTTGGCCCGTTCCCTTACAGCCCCATGTGGCCTTGCCCACTCGTGGGTGCCTAAGCCCAGCCCACTCACGGGTGTCTTAGCCCCGACAATCCATGGGTGCCGTTGCCCCCACCCGCCGGTCCTATGGCCCCGCCCACTCACTGGTGCTGTGGCCCCCTACTCAGGGGGCCGTGGGCCACTCAGATCCCCCCACAGAAAACTGTGAAAAACCTTTTCAGGCAGAGTGAGAACTCTGCCTGAAGGTCCAACACCATGAGAACAGACAGTAAAGGACCCATACTGTGAGAAACAGGACAGATAAAGGACCCATACAGTGAGAACAGACAGTAAAGGTCCCATACAGTGAGAAACAGACAGTAAAGGTCCCATACAGTCAGAACAGACAGTAAAGGCCCCATACCATGAGAACAGACAGTAAAGGTCCCATACAGTCAGAACCGACAGTAAAGGTCCCATACCTGTGAGAACAGACAGTAAAGGTCCCATACAGTGAGAACAGACAGTAAAAGTCCCATACAGTAAGACCAGACAGTAAAGGTCCCATACAGTGATAACAGGCAGTAAAGGTCCCATACAATCAGAACAGACAGTAAAGGTCCCATACAGTGAGAACAGACAGTAAAGGTCCCATACAATCAGAACAGACAGTAAAGGTCCCATACAGTGAGAACAGATAGTAAAGGTCCCATACAGTGAGAACACAGTAAAGGACCCATAAAGTCAGAGCAGACAGTAAAGGTCCCATACAGTGAGAACAGACAGTAAAAGTCCCATACAGTGAGAACAGACAGTAAAGGTCCCATACAGTCAGAACAGACAGTAAAGGTCCCATACAGTCAGAACAGACAGTACAGACAGTACAGGTCCCATACAATGCGAAAACAGACCATGTACAGGTCCCATACATGCAAAACAGACAGTAAGGTCCCATACCATCAGAACAGACAGTTAAAGGTCAAATACAGTGAAACAGGCAGTAAGGTCCCATACAGTCAGAACAGACAGTAAAGGTTCTATACAGTGTGAACAGACAGTAAAGGACCCATACAGTCAGAACCCCGCCCACTCACTGGTGCTGTGGCCCTGCCCGCTCACGGGTGCCATGGGCAACTCAGATCCCCCCACAGAAAACTGTGAAAACAGCCTTTTCAGGCAGAGTGAGAACTCTGCCTGAAGGTCCAACACCATGAGAACAGACAACTGTCTGTTCTCACTGTATGGGTCCTTTACTGTCTGTTCTCACGGTATGGGACCTTTACTGTCTGTTCTCACGGTATGGGTCCTTTACTGTCTGTTCTCATCATGTATGGAGCTTACTGTCTGTTCTCGCTGTTGGGTGACCTTACTACTGTCTGTTCTGACTGTATGGGTCCTTTACTGTTGTTCTGACGTATTGGACTTTACTGTCTGGTCTCACGAGTTGGTTCCTGTTCGTGCTGTTGGGACTGGTTTGAAAACCTTTTACTGCTTGTTCTGGACTATAAGACTTTACTGCCTGTGTTCTTGCTGTATGGGAACCTTTTAATGTCGTTCTCAGATGCCTCGTCTCTCACTATGACCTAAGACTGTCGACTGTGACCTTTACTGTTCCGTTCTCACGTGTATGGACCGTTTACTGCTGTTCTCATCTGTATGGGACTTTACTGTCTGTTCTCACTGTATGGGACCTTTACTTCTGACTGTGCCTTTTGTTCTGTTCTGACTGTATGGGACTTTTACGGTCCCTGTTCTCAACTGTAATTGGACATTTTACTTTGTTACTTATGGGATTTTACTGTGGTCTAGTACTTTACTGTCTGGTTCGTCACTGTATGGGACCTTTAGCTTCTCTGCTCACGGTATGGGAACCTTTACTGTCTGTTTCTCACTGTCTGGGACTTTTACTGTCTGTTCTCACTGTATGGGACCTTTACTGTCTGCTCTGACTTTATGGGTCCTTTACTGTGTCTCACTGTATGGGACCTTTATATCGTTCTCACTGTATGGGACCTTTACTGTCTGTTCTGATTGTATGGACCTTTCTGTCTGTTCTCACTGTATTGGGACCTTTACTGTTGTTCTGATTGTATGGACCTTTACTGCCTGTTATCACTGTATGGGACCTTACTGTCTGGTCTTACTTATGGGACTTTTACTGTCTGTTCTCACTGTATGGGACCTTTACTGTCTGTTCTCACGTTGTGATCTTACGTCGTTCTGACTGTTGGGACCTTCTGCCTATTCTGCACTGTATGGGACCTTTACTGCCTATTCTCTACTGTATGGGACCTTACTGTCTGTTCTCACTGTATGGGACCTTTACTGTCTGTTCTCATGGTATGGGGCCTTTACTGTCGTTCTGACTGTATGGGACCTTTACTGTCTGTTCTCACTGTATGGGACCTTACTGTCTGTTCTCACTGTATGGACCTTACTGTCTGTTCTCACTGTATGGGATCCTTATGTCTGTTCTCACGTATGGGACCTTTACTGTCTGTTCTCCACGTATGGGTCCTTTACTGTCTGTTCTCATGGTGTTGGACCTTCAGGCAGAGTTCTCACTCTGCCTGAAAAGGCTTTTCACAGTTTTCGTGGGGGGATCTGAGTGGCCCAGGCACCCGTGAGCGGGCAGGGCCACAGCACCAGTGAGTGGGCGGGGCTGTCTGTTCTCACTGTATGGTCATTTATGTCTGTTTCACGGTATGGGTACCTTTAACGTCTGTTCTCACGGTAGGGGTCCTTACTGTTCGGTTCCACGGTGGTTGCCCTTTCAGGCAGAGTTCTCACTCTGCCTGAAAAGGCTGTTTCACAGTTTTCTTGTGGGGGGATCTGAGTTGGCCCCACGGCACCATGGCGGGCAGGGCCACAGCACCAGTGAGTGGGCGGGGTTCTGACGTATGGGTCCTTACTGTCTGTTTCACACTTATAGAACCTTTCTGTCTGTTCTGACATGTATGGACCTTACTGCCTGTTTTTCACTGTATATTGACCTTTACTGTACTGTTCTGATGTATGGGTACTTTACTGTCTGTTTGCATGTATGGGACCTGTACTGTCCTGTTCACATTGGTATGGGACCTGTACTGTCTGTACTGTCCTGTTCTGACTGTATGGACCTTTACTGTCTGTTCTGACTGTATGGGACCTTTACTGTCTGTTCTCACTGTATGGGACTTTTTACTGTTCTGTTCTCATGTTTTGCGGAACCTTTACTGTCTGCTCTGACTTTATGGTCCTTTACTGTTTCTCACGTGTATGGGACCTTTACCTTATCTGTTCTCACTGTATGGGAGGCCTACTTGTTGATTCATGTGACCTGTTTGTCTGTTGACTTAGTCTTTCACGATATGGGACTTTACTGTCCTGTTCTGATTGTATGGGACCTTTACTGCTGTTTAATCAAATGTTTGGCACTTTATGTCTGGTCCTTACACTGTTATGGGACTTATGTCTGTTCTCACTGTAAGGGACGCTTACTGTCTGTTCTCGGTTATGGGGGACCCTTTAACTGTCGGTCTGACTGTGGGACTATTGCTATTTACTTTATGACCCTGTACCTATTCTCACTGTAGGACCTTACTGTCCTGTTCTCACTGTAGGGACCTTTACTGTCTGTTCTCATGGTATGGGGCCTTTACTGTCTGTTCTGACTGTATGGGACCTTTACTGTCTGTTCTCACTGTATGGGACCTTTACTGTCTGTTCTCACTGTATGGGTCCTTTACTGTCTGTTCTCACAGTATGGTTCCTTTACTGTCCTGTTCTCATGGTGTTGGACTTCAGCCAGAGTTCTCACCTGCCTGAAAAGCTCTTTTCACAGTTTTCTGTGGGGGATCTGAGTGGCCCACGGCACCCGTGAGTAGGCAGGGCCACAGCACCGTGAGTGGGCGGGCCATAGGACCGGCGGGTGGGGCAACGGCACCCATGGAGTTCCGGGGCTAAGACACCCGTGAGTGGGCTGGGCTTAGGCACCCACGAGTGGGCAAGGCCACATGGGGCTGTAAGGGAACGGGCCAAGGGGGCCTGGAAATAGAGGGGCCATGGGGTCCATGAGTGGGAGGGACATGGGGGGCTTTTTAAGAGGAGGGGGGCTGCAAGGGGAGGAGGAGACACAGGGCAGATTGACTGTCATCCACTGACATGGTATCAGAGCAGGAAGCAGAAGTGCAGGGCACCTGGTGATTCTCGCTGCCATATCCACACCATGTAAATATCTTCAAATCTTTGCAAATAAACAATGAAAATAAATTGTAAAAATGCTCAGGAGAGCATTCCTACCAATTTACCTAAAGTCTTTTTGGACCACAGTTCCCCTTTAATATATACAGCACTTATTAATACAGTAACCTTTAAAATCTTTCAATCACACATGGTCTCCAGCTGGTCTCTACCAGCAAATATTTTCCCCATCAGTTTTAATGGCTGTTCAGGAGGAAACATTGAAGGCTGTAGTTCTAGAAAAGTGGAAGTTCATCTCTATCCCTGGACTAGATAGTTATCACTGAAACAGGACGCGTGTGATTTCTCTCCAACAGCCACTGCCCAGCCTGATGCAGTTTTCAACCAAACTCATTTGTCTTCTCTTAGATGAAAGAGCTGAATTGTGTTGTAGTTATATCTCTATTTTACGATTTAGGTTTCTACATGCAGCAGAAACAGATGCCAAGTCACTTTGAAGTGGAAATAAAAACACCAAACATCTTAATACTTCTGTAAATAGAGAAGACGAAGATCTCCCATTTCTCAATCCCTATCTCAGCATTGCCTCTCTCTCGGCTAAGACTGACAGCCGGAAAGAAAAACATCACTATTCATAAACTCTTCCCCGCAGGTCTGATTGCACCAAGCGTCTTTTTATTATATCACTACACTTTATTTCGTCTCTTTGACGTGCTTCTTTCTTTTTAACTTTTAGTTTTATCCCTTTCTTGCTGTAAATATTTTTTAGCTCCTTAGATATTCTGAAATTATTGGGGTTCACAATTTAAAAATACTGAATGAAATTGATATTATTGATAATACAAATAATAAATATATGTGAGATGTAAGAAAAAGAAATTGTATTCCTGGCAAATATAATAAACCTTAGGCCGAGACACATTGTGACAGGCAGCTATGCGATCCGTGCATCCAAAATGGTGGCAGTGTGGCCTAGTCTTTACTGTTAAAATTTAATTTTGTTTTACAGTCAAACATGCAAAATATCCCCTCAACCCACACAGAAACAGGGGCAAACATCTACCCCTACCTCACTATCTTCTGTTTCCATGGAAACCATACCTAAACCATTAGAAAAGTTAGTTTTGCATTAATTAATGCAAAAACATACCACCAAACCACACATACACAGGTAGAACACCTTCTAATGCAACCATACCCACAATAATGAATGTACAGTAAAGGTTTCATTGCCATAGCACATAGCACACATATTAATAAATCTCTGTTCAACATTCCTTTGCACATTCCTTTGCAAAATGTATTATTGCAAGATAAAGTTTTAAGTTAATACTTAAAGGGTTAGTCCAACCCTAAATTGGTAAATCACCTCCCAAAACTGCAATAGTTTGAAAGCATTTGGACTAGTATTAGTGAGAAATGTAACATTGACTAAAACTGTTTGTCTGTTTATGAGTTTGAAATGCTGGGAAATAAAGTACATCATTCACATTTGAATATGGTAAGTTTTTAATTGAGTTGCTTCAGCAAAATGAGATGAGACAAGATGAATGTTTTTTCATCCCACTGACATCACTTGATGTCATCTAAATTTACAGAGGGGAGTACAAGTTCTTGTCCATTGACAAAGACAACAGCAAGCAGGGTGGGAAACCTGTTGAAGTTTGTGGGCAGTTTGCAGCTTAACAGTGTCTAGCTATCCACTGACTTTTTTTCTTAGACAGCCATGTATGGCCATTCAAAACAGTGCAACGTAGCATTAAATATTACTGGCCAACTCCAGTTCATGCATCTAAAGGAGAGGAAATTACAAGATGAAAATTAAGGAAGATGGAGAAAAAAAAAAAAAATTTGTTGTTTCTTGAATGTGAATCGACATTTTATTTGCTAATATCGCCCAATTCTGACTTTTAACCACGCAGCTAAATCAACATAAGACTTTTTTAATCTCTTGGCTGTGATACATATTCACCTTGTTCTTCAACAACTTTGTTTACAGTCAACTCTTTTTCACTGCTTCCAAACTGCAAATCTAATTACATCTTCAAACCAGTTTCCATAGAATGTTACTGAAGGTCTCAGTTGGGATCATGCTGACAGGTTGACAGTGGATATGAAGAGAATAATTGCAATTTACCCTCTGCCATTTCATAGAAGTCAATATAAGGTCTCTCTAAGTTTAAAGAATTCCAAAAGGGGTACTCGTAAATTAGGATTGAACTAAAGAGTGGCAGCCAAAGCATTTGTGTGAAAACAATGCTATCACAAATGCTACTAACATTTTGCCCAAAACATAGCAATGCACTTAATATTACCCGATATTACATTCCATTCCATAAATCAATTGATAATCTAAAATGTAGTTTACAAATGCAAGAAGACTGGCTAGAAAAACCGGGGAACTTGAAATAATAGCTTTAAAGGAAGGTATGGTGTAATTGGTATAGCAGAATCATGGCTTAATGATTCACACGACTGGACAGTAAATATTGAAGGATACTCCTTATTTAGACATGACAGAGTTAATAAGAAAGGAGGAGGAGTATGTATGTATGTTACACAGGAATTGAAGCCAAATTTAAAAGATGAATAGATGGGGGAGTAACCGATACGGCAGAAACAATATGGGTGGAACTGTGTACAGGAAGCAAGAAGGTAGGGAAATTAATTGTTGGAGTATGTTATAAGCCACCAAATACTGGGGAGGAGGTGGAAATGAATCTCCATATGCAGTTGGCGAAGGCTGCTGGTATGGGGCATTGTTCTGGTTATGGGGGATTTTAACTACCCTGACATAGATTCGAGTAAGGGAACTCCCAGCACCTCAAAGGGTATAAAGTTCTTAAATTTCCTATATGAGCATTTTCTTTCACAGATGGTAGAAGTTCCTACTAGACAGAATGCATTGTTGGATCTGGTGATATCTAATAACCCTGAGCTCATATTGGAGATAAAGGTAATTGGAAGCTTAGGAATAGTGACCCGATATAGTGTCATTTAATATAAGTTGCAAAAAACTAAAGTGCACTGGGTTACAAAAACTTTTAACTTTAGGAAAGCTAATTTTATGCGTTTAAAGGAATCACTCCTGCTTATAGACTGGGGGGAATTGTTTCTAGTTAAAGATACAGAGCAGATGTGGACCACTTTTAAGGGATATTAAACTATTACATTTCTAAATCGGTACCTTTAGGGAACAAGTGTAAAAAAATTAGGTCCTCTGCTGCATGGCTTAATGCTCAGGTAAAAGGGAAATGGAAAAAAAGAAAAGGCTTTTAAAATTTTGAAAACAGAGGGAACAAAACAGGCTTACAGGGAGTACAAAAGCTGTAATAAAGAGTGTAAGAAAGCAATTAAACTAGCTAAAATAGAAAATAAAATACGGATTGCCGAACAAAGCAAGTCCAACCCCAAAATGTTTTTTAAGTATATAAATGGTAAAAAGATGAGGACTGAGAATGTGGGACCATTAACTAATGGGGCTGAGGTGGTTGTAGATGATGCCGAAAAGGCTAATCTGCTAAACCATTTTTTTACATCGGTTTTTACTGTTGAAAATCCTTGTCCTTAAAGAGGGATTATAATAATATGCAGGAAGAAATGAAGAGTATTCACATTGGCTAACAGAGGATATGGTACGGAAACAATTAGACAAAGTTAATATCAATAAAGCCCCAGGACCAGATGGATTGCATCCTCGGATTTTTAAAGAGCTTAGTTCAGTTCTATCTAGACCACTGTTTCTCATCTTTTCAGATTCACTTTGGTCTGGGGATGTGCCGCTGGATTGGAAAAAAGCCAACGTAATACCAATATTCAAAAAAGGTAGTCGTTCACAGCCTGGTAACTATAGACCTGTAAGCCTAACATCAGTGGTAGGGAAGGTGCTGGAAACTTTGTTACGGGATCATATCCTTGACTTTGTCTCCAGAGATCATCTTTTAGTAGTAGTCAGCATGGATGTATGAGAAATATCATGCCAGACAAATTTAAATTGGTTTTTATGAAGAAGCGAGTCAGAGGTTAGATTCAGGCACAGCAGTGGATGTAGTATATTTGGATTTTGCGAAAGCTTTTAATACTGTGCCACATAGGTGACTAATGTATAAACTGAGAACTGTTGGCCTTGAAGAAAACATTTGTTCATGGATAGAGAACTGGTTATTGGATCACAAACAGAGAGTGGTGGTAAATAAGCTACATCTATGTGGGCTAAAGTTCTAAGCGGAGTGCCTCAGGGTTCTGTACTGGGGCCGCTTCTGTTTAATCTGTTTATAATGACTTAGAATGGGGCATTGAGAGCAAGGTCTCAGTGTTTGCTGATGACACTAAACTATGCAGAGCTTGTGAAACTTCAAGTGATGTGCAAGTGCTGCAAGCAGACCTAGATAGATTATCAAAATGGGCAGCAGAATGGCAGATGAGATTCAATGTTGATAAATGTAAGGTGATGCATTTGGGATTTAATAATCCCTGTGCCACCTAGCAAGATATTGTCTTGTATAAAGAGGAATAGATTCAAGAGAGAAAATATTATTCTCCCTCTTTACAAGGCACTGGTAAGGCCTCATTTGGATATGCAGTGCAGTTCCAGGGACATCTTGGAATTTGAGGCAGTTCAGAGAAGGGCAACTAAATTAATAAGGGGAATGGAGGGGCTCGAATATGTGGGCAGATTAGACAAGTTAGGGCTGTTTACATTGGAGAAGCGACGTTTGCGAGGGGACATGATAACCTTATACAAATATATTAATGGGCCATACAATGAACTTTCTGGTGCATTGTTCACTAATAGGTCATATCAGAGGACACGTGGACATCCTCTAAGGTTGAGAAAAGAAAGTTTCATCTTTAGGTTAGGAAAGGTTTCTTTACAGTGAGAACGGTGAAACTGTGGAACTGTCTTCCACATGTGGTAATGGCAAGTTCATTGAATAGCTTTAAAAAAGGCCTGGATAAGTTTCTAAAACTAAAAAACATTGAGAATTACTGGTATTAATGCATATAGATCTGGTTGATCCAGGGATACTTTCCGATTGCCGTTTGGAGTCTGGAAGGAATTTTTTCCCCCTTTTCAGCTGTTTTTTTTTTTGCCTTCCTCTGGATCAACTGTTAGGAAGGGTTAAAAAAAAAAAAGAAAAAGAGGGTGAATAGGTTGGACTTGATGGACGTATGTCTTTATTCAACCTTAATTACTATGTTATATTCTGTTAAATTAAAGGGTATGTCCATCCATTTTCCAACTTCTTTTTTTACTGTCTTACTGAAAACAGGAGGTAAATGCACTATCTCTTACCTCACGTTCTTCAGTAATCTTACAGGAGAGCAGGAGAAACTTACCCCGGATCGCTCCAGCTCCGGCTTCTCTGACAGTCTCCGACGCGTCCTCGCTCCTTCTCACTGTGTGTTTATAAGATATTTTTTTTTTTAAACATATTTATTTCCTCTGCTTGTGCTGGTGCAAAGCATGATGGGTTAACAACAGTACCATTTTTTTTGTTTATTGATGATTTGTCATCGTCAGCCAATGTGCAAGACACCATTAATATTTAAAACTAACAAATATGGAAATGAAAGGAAGACTTTGAGCCAATATGCAGTGTCTGTGTATCACCCAGGTTTGTATCCCTCTCACTGTATCGCTGTTGGGGTTTGTTTCATTCTGGATCTAGATGGAGCGGTGGAAGGAGAGATCTACTTGTCCAATTATCAAGAGCTACAGTGCACTGAAAACATGAAAGTTACTGTGCATTTTGAATTGCTGAGTCCTGAGTGCAAAGGCGCTGCCATACTAAACCCAACACTTCATTATATGGGAGGTGCACACATTGCTGCATTGCTTCCCTGTTAAGATAATAAACATGGATTGCATCATTTCTAACTAGCAAATAGCTGTAACTTGGTCTTTAGCCTTTCCTGACATCTGCAGCCCTTTTTCCTATTGAGTAATATTTAGTTTTCTGACTGCCCAGATTTGATTATGGAGAGGGGCCTGGCAGGTCACCAAGTAGCTGATGGATACCCAACCTGCCCATGTCCTGGACAGGCCAGTTTCAAACGTGTAGCCTATTTTTTGTCCAGGGTGTCGCAATTGTGGTCCCCAGCATGTCCCAGGTTGGGCACCCCTGCACTACTAGACAGCTCTGTCAAGGAAGAAAGGGAGGAGGGACAAGAGAATTCACTGTGTGACTTTGTATCTGAGTCCGTTACCCACCCTGGAAAAGTCACAAACCTAGAGAATTATAGAGATAATTAATAAATAATTCCCAATGCTACAAATTTCAGAGCTATGAGTACAGCTATAGGTTATTTAGCAATTCTCAAATTCATGCATGGGCTATTATATTTCAGTTAAGTTTTCTGGATTCCAATGTGACATACGGTACATACAGAGCTAGCAGCAGCCGGATTGGGGGAAAACATGTATAATACTTTACTGTGACCTGAGTAGTAGTAAGTAGTAGTAGAGTAACTTACCTCACTGAACTGGGGGCTCTCTGGGTTGTGTCCAAAAAAAGCCTCATCCTTGGCACTGCAGGTGTTTGGAAACTAACTACTAAGAATGCTGGGAGTTGTCATTTCCCACATCTGGAGTGCCAAGAATGAGGCTTTTTTATGACAGCAGAGTTCCCATACAGTAATAGCCATACTAGATTTTGCTATTACTGGTAAAAATAGGTACCATCGTCTTATACACGGCTGACTTATACTCGAGAATATACGGTAATATCCAAAGCAATAACAAGAACCTCGTTAACATTTTCATAACAATGTTTAAGCTGTATAATTATATTATCTTATTGCAATGAATATTTCTGGCTAATCTGCATGGTAATTAACAGCAGTGCTCACCTCTTGTGTCAGATTATTTGTATTTCATTCAAATATTTTCCAGTTTATCACTTCCAATATCGATTCTCTTCCTTGTTTAAATAAATTCCTATATTCTAGAAATATACACACATTCTCCATATGCACCAACTCCAGTGAATGTGTAGTTTATTTTTAGATATTTCTGTGTTTACATATACAGTGTGTGTGTGTGTATATATATATCCATTTTGATATGTGACTTTATGTAAATATTACTATGAGAATATAAGCTATTAATAACTCAATTGGAGTGCTGCTTCATCTTTCTTTGTTCATCGGGTCAGTTCTGGGAGTAATAGAACTGTGAAGAGTGACATCTGCATAGAAAGGAGGAAGCGCCTTGTATTAGGTACAAGCTCCCTGTGTAGGACAGGAGAGAAGCAAACAATGCAGGATCCCATACACAACACAGCCCTATCCTACCCTCCCCACTGTGCTCACTTTGCTTGGGCTTCATCAAGGCTCCTGGTCCGTGATAGTCATCAGACCCCATTGTTTATAGGGACTCGTGCATTGGGTGAGGAGTTACAGTTTGGGGTCCCCCGTGGATGGGTTTCCTGGAATCCCCACCCCCCTGGCCTGTATCAGCCTGCCTTGATCATCCATCCTGGTAGCCGAGTGATCGTGTGCTCCCTCTGAATTACGGCTGTTTCCTTACTTGTCCCACCCCTGGGCATCCTCGGTTTGCAGTGACCGCCGATAACTCCCCCGTGTATGCCACGTTTAGCCCGGAGGGGCCGTTCGGTTGGGGACTGTTGCCCATACTTATTTTAGCTGATATATCGTATCTATATCTAACCTTTAGCCTAAACATTACTGATTCTACTGGCTGATTTTATAACACAATTCCCCACATGATGAACACTTGAGCGTTTGTATAGATGGACCATAGTGCAGTACAGATTGGAAGGCAATCTTTGTATATTGATTGTCTTCTAATCCAAGTACTTGTGGCAATGCTTCCATTCGCACTTCCTTTCCTGTCCTTTCAACTCTATACATCGTTTTCTTCTCTTCCTTGTCCATTACCTGTTGCCATAATTCTACCCTCCATTGACAATCATGTTAGTGCTGCCACTGTGCATTCTATTAATTGGGTTGGTTGCAATTATTGGGCTAAAACCCTGTACTATGCTCAGACCCACACAGGCCATTAAGATCTGGAGATGTTGAAGAAAAACTGACCTAGCACTTAATACAAATACTATTTATGTCCAGTCTCATTAACTAATATTTAAAGTCACAGTGCAGTTCATATTTATAAAGTAGATAATCAATTGCGAATTCAAAACCCAACCCCACACTGAACAAGAGCATTGGGAACACTCCAGGCTCGTTCTCAACGCGCTTCGTGCCATACCACTTCCTCAGGGCTGAGGAGTGTCCTCTGTACCTGTCTATAAAACCCAATCATTAACCCCTTATGATGTTAATATATTAAGCGGGGAACACCCTATTAAAAACATATAGTGCAAACATTAATACAAATTAGTATCCTTAAACATTCAACTCTAAATATACAATGGAATAAAGGACAGAATAAGACTTTATTGTAGGCCAGAGATCATATAGGGTCCAAAATAGAAAAAGAGAATACATCCGATATCTAAACGAACGCCAATGGCATTTTAAGTGCCTGTGCTTAATGAACCAATAACAAATACAAAAACTTTGAACTACAAAAAAATAATAAGAATATAAATATGTATATAAAATAATAGTGAGTATGTAGTGCGAACATATGATCCTATGTGGATGATATGATTAGATTAGTCACAAAAGCTGCTTAGCTCGAATTCTCTATTCATGCCCATAGGGCTATGGTTTTCGGGCATGTAGATTCAAAACGCTTCTTTGCGCAAAAGGATAGACTCTCTTTCACCCTTTCGCACATCAACTTCTGCGCTGTCTATGATTTGAAACTTGATGTTGATAGAACCCCATGTTGTTCTATAATGTAGGTTGATATGGAGTATCTAATTTCCCATTTATGGCAGAATTAACATGTTCTGCCAATCTCTTATGGGACGATCTAATGGTCTTGCCTACATATTGACTCCCACAAGTACATGTAGCTAAATGTACTATATGTGTAGTTTTGCAATTATAGTAGCGATTAATATGAAAGTTTTATTGTTACTATTACGATAACGATCGGTATTTTCGATAACGATACCGATCTTTTTAATAGGGCCCCATGACTCATAAAAACTTTGGACACTTCAATATATTTACAAATTTTACATTGATTGTGTCACATTGAAAGCAACCCTTATATTAAGCCAAGTCGGTTTAGGTTGTGTCAATTTTCTGTCATACATGGTATGGGGCCTTTACTGTCTGTTCTGACTGTATGGGACCTTTACTGTCTGTTCTCACTGTATGGGACCTTTACGGACCTTTCCTTTCTGTTCCTCACTGTATGGGACCTTTACTGTCTGTTCTGATTGTATGGGACCTTACTGTCTGTTCTCATGTATGGGCCTTTACTGCTGTTCTGATGTATGGGACCTTTACTGTCTGTTTCACTGTATGGGACCTTTACTGTCTGTTCTTACTTTATGGGACTTTTCTGTCTGTTCTCACGTATGGGACCTTACTGTCGTTCTCATGGTATGGGACCTTTACTGTCGGTTCTGACTGTATGGGACCTTTACTGCCTATTCTCACTGTATGGGACCTTTACTGTCTGTTCTCACTGTATGGGACCTTTACTGTCTGTTCTCATGGTATGGGGCCTTATGTCTGTTCTGACTGTATGGGACCTTTACTGTCTGTTCTCACTGTATGGGGACCTTTACTGTCTGTTCTCACTGTATGGGTCCTTTACTGTCTGTTCTCACAGTATGGTCCTTTACTGTCTGTTCTCATGGTGTTGGACCTTCAGGCAGAGTTCTCACTCTGCCTGACAAGCTC
>JAACNH010000364.1:209396-237423 GCA_019447015.1 Hymenochirus boettgeri
CTTTACTGTCTGTTCTCACTGTATGGGACCTTTACTGTCTGTTCTCATGGTATGGGGCCTTTACTGTCTGTTCTGACTGTATGGGACCTTTAACTTGCTCCGGGTTCTGCTTTAATTGGTTTTTTATGGGGCCTTTACTGTCTGTTCTGACTGTATGGGACCTTTACTGGCTGTTCTCACTGTATGGGACCTTTACTGTCTGTTCTCACTGTATGGGTCCTTTAATGTCTGTCTCACTTAGTAGGGTCCTTTACGTCTGTTCTCATGGTGTTGGACCTTCAGGCAGAGTTCTCACTCTGCCTGAAAAGGCTGTTTTCACAGTTTTCTGTGGGGGGATCTGAGTGGCCCACGGCACCCGTGAGTAGGCAGGGCCACAGCACCAGTGAGTGGGCGGGGCCATAGGACCGGCGGGTGGGGGCAACGGCACCCATGGATTGTCGGGGCTAAGACACCCGTGAGTGGGCTGGGCTTAGGCACCCACGAGTGGGCAAGGCCACATGGGGCTGTAAGGGAACGGGCCAAGGGGGGCCTGGAAATAGAGGGGCCATGGGGTCCATGAGTGGGAGGGACATGGGGGGCTTTTTAAGAGGAGGGGGGCTGCAAGGGGAGGAGGAGACACAGGGCAGATTGACTGTCATCCACTGACATGGTATCAGAGCAGGAAGCAAGAAGTGCAGGGCACCTGGTGATTCTGCTGCCATATCACACACAATGTAAATATCTTCAAATCTTTGCAAAATAAACAATGAAAATAAATTGTAAAAATGCTCAGGAGAGCAATTCCTACCAATTTACCTAAAGTCATTTTTGGACCACAGTTCCCCTTTAATATATACAGCACTTATTAAATACAGTAACCTTTAAAATCTTTCAATCACACATGGTCTCCAGCTGGTCTCTACCAGCAAATATTTTCCCCATCAGTTTTAATGGCTGTTCAGGAGGAAACATTGAAGGCTGTAGTTCTAGAAAAGTGGAAGTTCATCTCTATCCCTGGACTAGATAGTTATCACTGAAACAGGACGCGTGTGATTTCTCTCCAACAGCCACTGCCCAGCCTGATGCAGTTTTCAACCAAACTCATTTGTCTTCTCTTAGATGAAAAGAGCTGAATTGTGTTGTAGTTATATCTCTATTTTACGATTTAGGTTTCTACATGCAGCAGAAAACAGATGCCAAGTCACTTTGAAGTGGAAAATAAAAACACCAAACATCTTAATACTTCTGTAAATAGAGAAGACGAAGATCTCCCATTTCTCAATCCCTATCTCAGCATTGCCTCTCTCGGCTAAGACTGACAGCCGGAAAGAAAAACATCACTATTCATAAACTCTTCCCCGCAGGTCTGATTGCACCAAGCGTCTTTTTATTATATCACTACACTTTATTTCGTCTCTTTGACGTGCTTCTTTCTTTTTAACTTTTAGTTTTTATCCCTTTCTTGCTGTAAATATTTTTTAGCTCCTTAGATATTCTGAAAATTATTGGGGTTCACAAATTATAAAATACTGAATGAAATTGATATTATTGATAATACAAATAATAAATATATGTGAGATGTAAAGAAAAAGAAATTGTATTCCTGGCAATAATATAATAAAACCTTAGGCCGAGACCACATTGTGACAGGCAGCTATGCGATCCGTGCATCCAAAATGGTGGCAGTGTGGCCTAGTCTTTACTGTTAAAAATTTAAATTTTGTTTTACAGTCAAACATGCAAAAATATACCCCTCAACCCCACACAGAAACAGGGGCAAACATCTACCCCTACCTCACTATCTTCTGTTTCCATGGAAACCATACCTAAACCATTAGAAAAGTTAGTTTTGCATTAATTAATGCAAAAACATACCACCAAACCCACACATACACAGGTAGGAACACCTTCTAATGCAACCATACCCACAATAATGAATGTACAGTAAAGGTTTCATTGCCATAGCACATAGCACACATATTAATAAATCTCTGTTCAACATTCCTTTGCACATTCCTTTGCAAAATGTATTATTGCAAGATAAAGTTTTAAGTTAATACTTAAAGGGTTAGTCCAACCCTAAATTGGTAAATCACCTCCCAAAACTGCAATAGTTTGAAAGCATTTGGACTAGTATTAGTGAGAAATGTAACATTGACTAAAACTGTTTGTCTGTTTATGAGTTTGAAATGCTGGGAAATAAAGTACATCATTCACATTTGAATATGGTAAGTTTTTAATTGAGTTGCTTCAGCAAAATGAGATGAGACAAAGATGAATGTTTTTCATCCCACTGACATCACTTGATGTCATCTAAATTTACAGAGGGGAGTACAAGTTCTTGTCCATTGACAAAGACAACAGCAAGCAGGGTGGGAAACCTGTTGAAGTTTGTGGGCAGTTTGCAGCTTAACAGTGTCTAGCTATCCACTGACTTTTTTTCTTAGACAGCCATGTATGGCCATTCAAAACAGTGCAACGTAGCATTAAAATATTACTGGCCAACTCCAGTTCATGCATCTAAAGGAGAGGAAATTAGACAAGATGAAAATTAAGGAAGATGGAGAAAAAAAAAAAAAATTTTGTTGGTTCTTGAATGTGAATCGACATTTTATTTGCTAATATCGCCCAATTCTGACTTTTAACCACGCAGCTAAATCAACATAAGCCTTTTTAATCTCTTGGCTGTGATACATATTCACCTTGTTCTTACAACAACTTTGTTTACAGTCAACTCTTTTTCACTGCTTCCAAACTGCAAATCTAATTACATCTTCAAACCAGTTTCCATAGAATGTTACTGAAGGTCTCAGTTGGGATCATGCTGACAGGTTGACAGTGGATATGAAGAGAATAATTGCAAATTACCCTCTGCCATTTCATAGAAGTCAATATAAGGTCTCTCTAAGTTTAAAGAATTCCAAAAGGGGTGGACTCGTAAAATTAGGATTGAACTAAAGAGTGGCAGCCAAAGCATTTGTGTGAAAACAATGCTATCACAAATGCTACTAACATTTTGCCCAAAACATAGCAATGCACTTAATATTACCCGATATTACATTCCATTCCATAAATCAATTGATAATCTAAAATGTATGTTTACAAATGCAAGAAGACTGGCTAGAAAAACCGGGGAACTTGAAATAATAGCTTTAAAGGAAAGGTATGGTGTAATTGGTATAGCAGAATCATGGCTTAATGATTCACACGACTGGACAGTAAATATTGAAGGATACTCCTTATTTAGACATGACAGAGTTAATAAGAAAGGAGGAGGAGTATGTATGTATGTTACACAGGAATTGAAGCCAAATTTAAAAGATGGAATAGATGGGGGAGTAAACGATACGGCAGAAACAATATGGGTGGAACTGTGTACAGGAAGCAAGAAGGTAGGGAAATTAATTGTTGGAGTATGTTATAAGCCACCAAATACTGGGGAGGAGGTGGAAATGAATCTCCATATGCAGTTGGCGAAGGCTGCTGGTATGGGGCATGTTCTGGTTATGGGGGATTTTAACTACCCTGACATAGATTCGAGTAAGGGAACTCCCAGCACCTCAAAGGGTATAAAGTTCTTAAATTTCCTATATGAGCATTTTCTTTCACAGATGGTAGAAGTTCCTACTAGACAGAATGCATTGTTGGATCTGGTGATATCTAATAACCCTGAGCTCATATTGGAGATAAAGGTAATTGGAAGCTTAGGGAATAGTGACCACGATATAGTGTCATTTAATATAAGTTGCAAAAAACTAAAGTGCACTGGGTTAACAAAAACTTTTAACTTTAGGAAAGCTAATTTTATGCTGTTAAAGGAATCACTCCTGCTTATAGACTGGGGGGAATTGTTTCTAGTTAAAGATACAGAGCAGATGTGGACCACTTTTAAAGGGATATTAAACTATTACATTTCTAAATCGGTACCTTTAGGGAACAAGTGTAAAAAAATTAGGTCCTCTGCTGCATGGCTTAATGCTCAGGTAAAAAGGGAAATGGAAAAAAAGAAAAAGGCTTTTAAAATTTTGAAAACAGAGGGAACAAAACAGGCTTACAGGGAGTACAAAAGCTGTAATAAAGAGTGTAAGAAAGCAATTAAACTAGCTAAAATAGAAAATAAAATACGGATTGCCGAACAAAGCAAGTCCAACCCCAAAATGTTTTTTAAGTATATAAATGGTAAAAAGATGAGGACTGAGAATGTGGGACCATTAACTAATGGGGCTGAGGTGGTTGTAGATGATGCCGAAAAGGCTAATCTGCTAAACCATTTTTTTACATCGGTTTTTACTGTTGAAAATCCTTGTCCTTAAAGTAGGGATTGTAATAATATGCAGGGAAGAAATGAAGAGTATTCACATTGGCTAACAGAGGATATGGTACGAGATATGGATACACTGCTGGGCACAGAGATATGGATACACTGCTGGCAGTGATATGGGTACACTGCTGGCACAGAGATATGGGTACACTGTTGGACACAGAGATACGGGTACACTGCTGGCACAGAGATATGGATACACTGCTGGGCACAGAGATATGGGTACACTGCTGGCACAGATATGGGTACACTGCTGGGCACAGAGATATGGGTACACTGCTGGCACAGAGAGATGGATACACTGCTGGGCACAGAGATATGGGTACACTGCTGGCACAGAGAGATGCACTGTAACTATGTCAGTGATGAACTTTCCCTGCACTTTGCACAGTTCTTGCAGAGCTTAGATCCCCACATCTCACTATAAACTGAACTGTTCCCAGCTGTACAGACAAGGAGATTGGGAGACACTGACCTGATCTATAACTTGCTGCACTAGGAACCAGGAAGGAGCAGAGTGCAGGGAGATCAGGTGACCTTTCAGCGCTGGTTTCTCTTCTATTCGCGCAACCGGTTTTAATGCTACTTACTGGTCACAGCCGGTACTGCACCTCTAACAAATGCAATGAGATTTTCAGGATGTAATGGCGCTAATGGCTATCCCGATCTACATCACGACAGCCTCCCAATCCACAATTCACCCATCTGTATATGAAATATGGGAAGAGAAGGAATTTGTGATAATGGGAAAAGCAAAGCTCAATCCTATTTGAATATTCTACTAATGCAACACAGACTTATCTCCATCTCCCCAAAAAATTGTGGAATTTTAGCAAAATGAATGACTATTTCTAGACTGCCCTTTGATTATATTACAATAGTAAAGTTGCAAACGCTTTAGAGTACCTGTCCTGCAATGTGCAAAATATTAGTAATTCGAACTCTCAAAAACTCTCTGCTGGAAAATACATTCGCTGTAACAAAAGTTTATATAACAATTAACCTACAATAAAACCTTTTACATATTACTCGATCTGTTCCTCCAATATCCTGCACTAACTGGTTCTGGGGATCTGATAACCAGCTGGGTTCCAGGGTAACACACAAATGTTTCCATTCCAACAGTTCACTATTTATTGTTATGTTAGGAACCATTCTAATAAGTATGTCAAAACACAGTGGATGTATCTCTGAAAGAAAAAGTTCATATGACAAGTCTTGCAATAATTCATTTTACAAATAAATCATTTGATTCATAACTAGGAGATCTAGCACCAACCAGTTTTATGAATTACACAACATACTTGCTTATTTGAAATTCCTTTAAATGTTAGGTTTTTAAACATCAGCTATATATTATCAAACCTGATAAAGAGGCCTAGGTTTTCAAATATTACCATAGTGATCTACACTAACTTGTATTTGGAATTTCCTAAACCTTTTGACTTTGAAGGTAAGGATACAATGTTTCAGCCCATCACTGCACGTACAAGGCAGCAGAAGACAGCCGAAGGAACAAGTGATTTCAGATTGGGTGGTGGACGTTCCCTTTAATCTTCATACACAGGTTACTATTCATACAACTAATGGCATATTTATAAAACTACTTATCCCCTATGTCCCCTATATCTCATTGCTCAGATTATGTTTTACCCGTGTCAGAAAACCTAAAAACTATGTAATATAACATATACTATAACTAGTTTCACCACTTAAAGAGAGAAGGATAATTGCATTCTGCATTATTTTCAGTTGTGGGAAATCACCTTGTTTACTTTCTACTTTTCCACTTATTAATTTGCTGACCCTATATAGCAAAGGAATGAACAGCGCTACCCACGGTGGTTAGTGTAAAGGTAAAAACAGTTCTTTATTCAGTACATCTTAAAAACATGGAGACATATCGATCAGTACTGCTCCACCCGCCTGACGTGTTTCGTGGGAGTGTCCCACTTCATCAGAAGACTCTGATGAAGTGTGACACTCCCACTTGCTTACCTGTACCTGGGAGGTATTTTTTTTGAGCGGAATGCACCATGTGAGGAGAATTTGGAGTGCCGCCACATATGTATCCATTTGTTGCTTTGCTAATTTGCTGACCCCTGTTTCCTTCTATGGAGGGCTTGGCAGTTGCAGTAGCTAGGGCTCTTTAAAGGGGAAGTTCAGTAAATACACATAAGAAAAGGAGCAGTATTTTTCCATCCTAACCTGCCCATTCAGCATGTGTCTGTGTATAAATACATTTTTCCGAAATGCTGACTTCCTGTTTGCAGAACCCCTAGTAGAAACCGTTTGTGCCCTTGACCCAGCACTTGGGTTGATTCAGTTGCTCAGGAGAGATCTGATCAATCCAACAGCCAATCAGTAGAAATGACTGTCAACAACAATCCACGTTAGTGTGCATCCTGGGAAGAAGAAAGGCCTTTACAGAAATGTCAGTTAAAATTGGTAGAGAATATGTAGAATAACTAGTTATGCATAATACAAACTAAGAATTTTAAAAAAAGATATTTTCCACTGAACTTTCTCTTTTAGGCCTGCTGCACACTGGTAGATATACTGACCCTCATTCTAAAGCTTCATACACACGTGCGATCATGCGGGCCGACCTGCAACGCACAATAATTGTGTGTATGGGAACTTTGTCAGGCAAAAAATGGCCGTTCGGTTGGTGATCGTTGCCTGTCTGGGCAGATCTTCATTTTGGCTGACAAAGTGCCCATACACGGCAAGATTATCGGGTGAAATAGCCGTACATACACATTGTGCGTCACGGATCGGCACCCACTATTGCATGTGTGTTGTGAACCTTAACTGGAAGATCCACCAATTAAAATCCTGATGTTCTTATCTATTTTTTCACTTTTATAAACACACACAATGTGGTTAACTGACATGTCTGATTAGGTCCCTTTAAGACACAAATACTTATGAAATCTACATGACTAAAAGTGGCCATACACTAGAAAGATTTTACTTAACCGACTGAGCAATCCCACAACATTAGAGTGATCCTGCCAGAACCGCCTTTCCCATTTTTCTTTGCGAACAGCATGCGATTGCAAAATGAATGGGATTTGCGATCACAAAGAAGAACGTGGAATTGCTCGGTCAGTTAAGTAAAATCTTTCTAGTCGGTGTCCACCTTAAAGGATGGTTAGCATTTTCAATGTGTGATGCAGACTGCAATGATTTCAGTGTAGCCATAAGCCATATGCACTTAGGGGCATATTTTTTTGGACTTTGCCAAATTTGGACAATTTATTGCTGTGGTAACCACTCAATTATATTTATAAAATGCCAATAAGAGTTCGACTATTTAAAATTGCCAAGTCTGAGGTGACAAAAATGCACAAGTTCCCATATATCTAGCCTGCCAGTGGGTCCTTGGAAAGTGTCAGTACATTGTGAGTGTTTCTCAATACTAATAAGGGTCTAGAGGGTTGTTAGACTATTTTCCAGCATTTACTGTAATGCATTTTCCGATTTCCAGGTTTAGCAAGATTGCTATTTTCTCTTGAAATATTGGGCTGGGTGTTCCATGCCTGCAAATAAACACATCTAATGAGTAACCACGAACACCTGTGAGACCAATTGTACCAAACATTATGGTGCCCTCTAATAAGGGGATGAAACAAAAGAAACATGCAGGTACTGGCGGGGGCCAGTAAACTGGAGGGTGGAGATGGGGCAGATAAGGTGGTAAAGGGAGATAGATTTGTTAGGGTCACCAAGGGAAGTAGGGGACGGAAGGATAGGGGAGCTTCTTCCCAGTTGGTCGATCCCAACAGATTTGCCATTTTAGGCGAAGATGTGGAGGACGATGGCTCAGAAGCAGCATGTATGGAGCGGGCCTTTCCCTTGAGCACCCAGGGGAAGGCCATCTCCAATACAAGGGAGGGAGAACTGGGGGCTAGGAAGGATAGGCAGGTGGTAGTGGTAGGGGACTCCATTATTAGAAGGGTAGATAGGGTAATCTGTCGCCAAGACCCTGCATGCCGAACAGTGTGTTGTCTGCCTGGTGCTAGGGTTCGACATGTGGTGGATCATGTAGACAGATTATTGGGTGGAGCTGAGAGTGACCTGGTGGTCTTGGTTCACATTGGTGCCAATGACAAAGTTAGAGGTGGAGGTGAGGTCCTTAAAAACGATTTCCGAGAATTAGGGGCCAAGTTAAAAGCAAGGACCTCAAGGGTAGGGATTTCAGAAATACTACCGCAGCCACGTGCTACACTAGGAAGGCAACGGGAGCTCAGGAGTATAAATGCGTGGCTAAGGGAGTGGTGTAAGGAGATGGGGTTTGGGTTTTTAGAGAACTGGGCTGACTTTTCTGTTGGCTACAGGCTCTTTAGTAGAGATGGATTGCATCTCAATGGTGATGGTGCAACTGTTTTGGGGGAGAAGATGGCTAGGGGGTTGGAGGAGATTTTAAACTAGGTATGGGGGGGAGGGTCTGTTGAACTACACATGGGTAGATAGAGAAGTTAGGGATCAGGGGGATATTAACACAACGGAGGATGGAGAAGGGGGAGGGGGGAGCATAGAGGATAAGGAGGCATGTACGACCATGTATGGAAGTAAATCAATTGATAATCTAAAATGTATGTTTACAAATGCAAGAAGTCTGGCTGGAAAAACCGGGGAACTTGAAATAATAGCTTTAAAGGAAAGGTATGATGTGATTGGTATAGCAGAATCATGGCTTAATGGTTCACATGACTGGACAGTAAATATTGAAGGATACTCCTTATTTAGACATGACAGAGTTAATAAGAAAGGAGGAGGAGTATGTATGTATGTTAAACAGGAATTGAAGCCAAATTTAAAAGATGGAATAGATGGGGGAGTAAACGATACGGCAGAAACAATATGGGTGGAACTGTGTACAGGAAGCAAGAAGGTAGGGAAATTAATTGTTGGAGTATGTTATAAGCGGCCAAATGCCAGGGAGGAGGTGGAAATGAATCTCCATATGCAGTTGGAGAAGGCTGCTGGTATGGGGCATGTTCTGGTTATGAAGGATTTTAACTACCCTGAGATAGATTGGAGTAAGGGAACTGCCAGCACCTCAAAAGGTATAAGGTTCTTAAATTTCCTATATGAGCATTTTCTTTCACAGATGGTAGAAGTTCCTACTAGACAGAATGCGTTGTTGGATCTGGTGATATCTAATAACCCTTAGCTCATTTTGGAGATGAAGGTAATGGGAAGCTTAGGGAATAGTGACCATGATATAGTGTCATTTAATATAGGTTGCAAAAAACTAAAGTGCACTGGGTTAACAAAAACTTTTAACTTTAGGAAAGCTAATTTTATACTGTTAAAGGAATCACTCCTGCTCATAGACTGGGGGGAATTGTTTCTAGGTAAAGATACAGAGCAGATGTGGACCACTTTTAAAGGGATATTAAACTATTACATTTCTAAATCGGTACCTTTAGGGAACAAGTGTAAAAAAATTAGGTCCTCTCCTGCATGGCTTAATGCTCAGGTAAAAAGGGAAATGGAAAAAAAGAAAAAGGCCTTTAAAATTTTGAAAACAGAGGGAACAGAACAGGCTTACAGGGAGTACAAAAGCTGTAATAAAGAGTGTAAGAAAGCAATTAAACTAGCTAAAATAGAAAATGAAATACGGATTGCCGAACAAAGCAAGTCCAACCCTAAAAGGTTTTTTAAGTATATAAATGGTAAAAAGATGAGGACTGAGAATGTGGGACCATTAAATAATGGGGCTGAGTTGGTTGTAGAGGATGCCGAAAAGGCTAATCTGCTAAACCGTTTTTTTACATCGGTTTTTACTGTTGAAAATTGGCTAACAGAGGATATGGTACGGAAACAATTAGACAAAGTTAATATCAATAAAGCCCCAGGACCAGATGATTTGCATCCTCGGATTTTAAAAGACCTTAGTTCAGTTCTATCTAGACCACTGTTTCTCATCTTTTCAGATTCGCTTTGGTCTGGGGATGTGCCGCTGGATTGGAAAATAGCCAATGTAATACCAATATTCAAAAAAGGTAGTCGTTCACAGCCTGGTAACTATAGACCTGTAAGCCTAACATCAGTGGTAGGGAAGGTGCTGGAAACTTTGTTAATTTGTCTCCAGAGATCATCTTATTAGTAGTAGTCAGCATGGATTTATGAGAAATAGATCATGCCAGACAAATTTAATTGGTTTTTATGAAAAAGCGAGTAAGAAGTTAGATTCAGGCACAGCAGTGGATGTGGTATATTTGGATTTTGCGAAAGCTTTTGATACTGTGCCACATAGGCGACTAATGTATAAACTGAGGACTGTTGGCCTTGAAGAAAACATTTGTTCATGGATAGAGAACTGGTTATTGGATCGCAAACAGAGAGTGGTGGTAAATAGAGCTACATCTATGTGGGCTAAAGTTCTAAGCGGAGTGCCTCAGGGTTCTGTACTGGGGCCGCTTCTGTTTAATCTGTTTATAAATGATTTAGAGGGGGGCATTGAGAGCAAGGTCTCAGTGTTTGCTGATGACACTAAACTATGCAGAGCTTTGGAAACTTCAAGTGATGTGCAAGTGCTGCAAGCAGACCTAGATAGATTATCAAAATGGGCAGCAGAATGACAGATGAGATTCAATGTTGATAAATGTAAGATGATGCATTTGGGATTTAATAATCCCTGTGCCACCTACACTATAAATAACTCTGTGTTAAGTGCATCTGTAATGGAAAAAGATTTGGGGGTTCTGGTTGATAACAGAATTAGCTATAGCAAACAATGCCAGGTAGCAACGGCTAGAGCTAGCAAGATATTGTCTTGTATAAAGAGAGGAATAGATTCAAGAGAGAAAAATATTATTCTCCCTCTTTACAAGGCACTGGTAAGGCCTCATTTGGAATATGTGGTGCAGTTTTGGAATCCCATATACAAAAGTGACATCTTGGAAACTGAGGCAGTTCAGAGAAGGGCAACTAAATTAATAAGGGGAATGGAGGGGCTCGAATATGCAGGCAGATTACACAAGTTAGGGCTGTTTTCATTGGAGAAGCGACGTTTGCGTGGTGACATGATAACCTTATACAAATATATTAATGGGCCATACAATGAACTCTTTGGTGCATTGTTTTCTAATAGGTCATATCAGAGGACTTGTGGACATCCTTCAAGGTTTTCTTTTTAAGAAAAGTAGTTTCATCTTCAGGTTAGGAAAGGTTTCTTTACAGTGAGAACGGTGAAACTGTAGAACTGTCTTCCAGCAGATGTGGTAATGGCAAGTTCATTGAATAGCTTTAAAAAAGGCCTGGATAAGTTTCTAAAACTAAAAAATATTGAGAATTACTGGTTTTAATGAATATAGATCTGGTTGATCCAGGGATACTTTCCGATTGCCGTTTGGAGTCAGGAAGGAATTTTTTTCCCCTTTTTAGCTGTTTTTTTTGCCTTCCTCTGGATCAACTGTTAGGTAGGGTTAATTGAAAAAAAAAAGAGGGTGAATAGGTTGGACTTGATGGACGTATGTCTTTATTCAACCTTAATTACTATGTTATGTATTGTGACGATCCCTCCCTCGTTTAAGCGGGGGGACCTGATCAATGACCATCCCACGAAGGTCAGAGACCTGATGCTTGGCTACACAAAAATGAGATGCTACAGGAGGATCATCCCCCCGAGAAGAGCCATTATTTAATTTAGACAGAGCAATCTTAATGTCACTCCTGTGACGTTGGAATCGGCGTTTGAATGGACCAGATGTCTTACCCACATAAACCAGTGAGCACGGACATTTCAACACGTATACACAAAAATCAGTGCTACAGTTGAAATATGAGGATATCTTATAAACACGCCCCGAATATGGATGGTTGAAAGTATCACCAACCATAAGTGCGTTGCAGGCATTACAGTTACAGCATTTGAAACACCCCGTCCGGGATGAGAAAACAAAGGGAGCTTTTTTATATTTTGCAATGGGTCAGCCTGTACCAATTTACTATACAGGGAGCGTCCCTTGGAATAGACACATCGTGGTTTTCACCATGTCTCAGTGCCCAGTGTTAAATCTCCCTCAATAGCAGGCCAGAATTTGTTCAGATTGCGTTGGATACTGGGGGAACCTGTTGTAAATTTTTGTACAAAAGGAACTCCTGGCACTTGTCTACTCACACTTTTGGGTACCATCATATCTTTTAGAACCCCGTTAAGCGTAGATTCTGAATATTGGCGTACTCTAAACTTCTTGACCATCCTCTCAGTCTGAATAGCACGTTCCTCAGGATCAGAACAAATCCTGTTGACACGTGCAAACTGGGACTTGGGCAAACCCTTAAAAATATGTGGCGGATGAAAACTCTTCCTATGAAGAAGAGTATTTCTGTCAGTGGGCTTCGTGAAGAGAGTCGTGTGTATATGGTTATCCTGTATCGAGACCTGAACATCTAGGTAGTGGATAGTCTCCTTCGAGATTTCCACAGTTAACCTAATGCGGTCATCTAACATGTTAAAGAATTGTATAAACTCATCGGCCTGCTCACGAGACCCAGACCAGATGATAAACAAATCATCTATGTACCGCCAAAATTTAATCACATTGGCCTCGAATAATGGGTGATGATACACACGACTCTCCTCGAAGAAACCCACGTACAGATTCGTATAGGACGGCGCCACCGGGCTGCCCATGGCCGTACCAATGGCTTGTAGGAAAAAATCACATTCAAACTTAAAGTAATTGTTACGTAAAATGAGATCTAAACAATCAGCAAGAAACTCACTAGGAGGGTTACCTGTGTGTTTCTTAACCAGAAAGTAGCGCACAGCACTGAGCCCCTTCTCATGTTTGATGTTGGTATAATTGTTTCTACTGTTTTTCTTGCATTCGAGCATATTTATTCTATTTTTTGCCTAATTACTTATTACTGTTTAAATATAGAGTTGGTGATTTTTAATATTTATTATCACTTTTATATCACAAGAAAGTTTTTTATTACTTGATTCCACATCAATATTTCAACATGCGCTAGCACTTTTAGTCAATTTATTGGCCACAGTAACTAGGCTATAGTATCCATCAGGGAGATTCAATAAACCTTCTTATCGTTTAAAATGCTGCTAAATTTGCCCCAACCAATCAGATCTTATTTAACATTTGAAATCTAACATCTGATTGGTTGGGGCAAATTTAGCACCATTTTAAACCATAAGAACTTTTATTGAATAACCCTGCATGTGTTATAGAAACAATGTATTGCTTGCTTGTTTGTTTTAACATGTTTTAATACGTGTTCATCACTAGATGGCAGGCTTTCACGTTTACTTCACCTATAAATAGCACTTTTGCACTTTATAATGTCTGATGAAGGTGTCGGGTAACACCGCAACGTTACACGTTTGTGTTGAATAAACACTTTTTGTTTGCTCACTAATAAGACTGGTGTGCGCTTCTATTTTATGGATATTCTAACTAAATGGCTAGTAAAGACACTTACTATACTCAGGACTCAAAATCCCAAGGCTCAACTGCCATAACCTCAAAAGATCCACTGTATGGAGAGCCAGTTGGCCATTACAAAACCACACCAATCTGAGTATATGAAAAGTGTACATATATCTTATTAACAAAAGTGCATAACAGTGCTACAATAAATACACATAAATACATATAACATCAATAAAAACAGGGCTTTATGGTAGGCCTCCCAGGAAAAAAATAATTAAGACACCTATACTTTATCTTGCCCACTATGTGCATGCAAAACACTAAAGTCCAGATAAAGAGTTCTAAAGTGAGACTGGAAGGATCTCATCCCCTTAGTTCCTCAGTTGGAGAAAGTAGAAGTGTGGCTATGGGTCTCTTTATCACATCACATTACTGGAGTGGAGTCCCATATAGCGTACACAACTTCTGAAGATTATCTCCGTTCCAGGTACCATTCGCCAGGCATGGGACCTGGGATCCTCAACACAGTTCTAATGGTCAACGGGTGTAAGATAAATCAATCACGGGAGGTATCTGTAGCAGTCCAATCTAAACAACCAACGGGCGTTTCAGGAACAACATTTCACTTCTTCCATTCGGTCAGCCCAAAATATCTGCTTGTGTGTACCTAGCCTGAGAGAATGGAGAAAGCATTATATACCAAGATCAATGGTTTCATTTGCTTAAGCCATTAAAGCAACTGAAAGCAAAACTCTTTTTGTACTAAAAAGTGCTAGTGCATGGATTGGCTCATATAAATATATAAAGCTGTGTACATATGTTCTTCTAGGCAAGCAGCCATGCTGTTTATTTTAATTTGTGTTTTTATTAGTGTTGACATGAAACCAGATAAACTGGTATCATTTGGTTTTAGTAGTATTTTAATGACAGCAAGTGGCAATATATATTTAATGATATGATTTAGTCTCTTCAGATAACCTGTTTTTATATTTATAATTTAATGTTACCCTAACAATGTAATCTATCTATCTAGTACATAGAGATGTCAACATTTATAATGTATGCTTAACTATGTCACCTGGCTTAAAATATTGGAATATTAAAATAGTGTGTTTCTATTTCCAGCTAACCAAGTTCCACAACTGGGGCCAACATATATACAGGGAGACGCAATATCCCACGCAAATGAGAAAATAGGTGGTAAAATCACGCTAACCCCTGTACTAACGTGTTAGCGAAGGTTGGGGGATAAAATACTAACTTTTTTGATGAATGGTCAAAATGAGTTTTTTTTACTTTAGTTACCCTTTACGTATGGCTGCCATAGTAATGGATAAGTAGATCAGTAGGTGTGTGTACCTGTGTCGGGTTGCGAGTTTAAAAAAAGTATGGCTGCAACAGTAATGGAGGGGTAGGTCAGTAGCTGTGTATACCTGTATCCCGTTGGGGGTTAAAAAAAAGTTTTTTGATTATTGATCAAAATTTGCTTTTTTGACTTTAGTTACCCTTTAAAGTATGGCTTCCACAGTAATGGATAAGTAGATCACAGTAGGTGTGTGTACCTGGGTCTGGTTGAGGGGTATGTATCTTTTTTGTGTTTACAACCATAAAACTATTTTTTATTGAGGATAAATCTAAATTATTTTTTTTACTTTAGTTACCCTTTAAGTATAGCTGCCACTGTAATGGATAAGTAGATCAGTATGTGTGTGTACCTGGGTCTGGTTGAGGGGGTATGTCTTTTTTGTGTTTACAACCATAAAACTATTTTTTATTGAGGATAAATCTAAATTTGTTTTTTTTACTTTAGTTTCCCTTTAAGTATGGCTGCCACAGTAATGGATAAGTAGATTAGTAGGTGTGTGTACCTGGGTCTGGTTGAGGGGGTATGTCTTTTTTTGTGTTTATAACCATAAAACTATCTTTTATTGAGGATAAATCTAAATTAGTTTTTTTGACTTTAGTTACCCTTTAAATATGGCTTCCATGGGAATGAAAAGGTAGGTCAGTAGGTGGGTGTACCTGGGTCTGTATGGGGGGTTGGGGGTATCACCATTTGTATTTATGACCATGAAAAAAACTTTTGAAATATCCACATTTGAGGATTGTTACCATTATGGTCTATGGGAAAAAATGTCCGGAAAAATCGGCCGATAATGCCGATAACTTCCGCGGACTCCTTAGCTAGAAGATAGCACACTTCTCCTATATGCCCCGCACGTCTGTACCGAATTTCATGTCTCTAGCTCAAAAACTGTGGGAGGAGATACGGTCCAAAAAAGCGGAAGAATAACACGGAAGAAGAAAAAGAAGAAGAAGAAGAAATAGAAAGAACAGTAATTTGGCTTTTTCAAGCCAAATTAATAACTGCATGGCTGCTGCTTGCCTAGAAGCAAATACCCTTCCATACATATTTTCTTTTATATGGTTTATTTTATGAAGAATGCATGAAACTGGCATTAGACAATAGCTGCACACAGCTGCAGATTTGTAGATGGCAAACATATTCATTTAGAAGCAGTCTTCATTGGATACCAAAATGCATACACACATTCACGATATGATCTCCCTGTGGAAGATGGCGACCAAACAGCAGCTTCTGTTGTCCTTTTTGAGATACTACTATTGGCCGTTGGATTGGACAATAAGAGGGGATTTGCCTTTTATGCATGCACCCAGCTAAGTTAAATATAGATCCTGTGTTGATGAAGGAACAGTACCAAATATTGTAGTATTGGCTATTACCTAATAACCCGGTTCTGAACTGGATTTCAGGGATCTGCCAGAACTTGCGGATTTCTGACTATTTTGGATTTTTCAGAACCGCAGAACTGTCGAACGATCGATAACTTTCATATTTATAAATTTCACATTTAAAAATCATCAGTTTCTTAAAATTTCTAGAAATATCGAAAATACCTTAGGGAATGCCAAAACAGGAAGTGCATGAAGTTTCTGGTACTGGGTGGTATTTATTTTGGGCATTGATATGTGTCCCCCAGGTCCCTGAGCCATTTACAGTAAGTTACCATTGCTATTTATACTCTCATTTTCGGCATAACTTTCAGATTTTTTAACTCCCATTGACTTCAATGAGTCTGTAGATTTGTGGATTTTCGAAAAAATCTGAGAATTTGCAAATCTGCAATCCGAATGGATTTTAGTCATCTCTACTCACATATAAATCTACTCTTACTCTGCTAAATTATGCAATATTAAGCAGGGTCTGTGTATTTTTTTTTTTTTGTGGATATGACTTTAATTGGGGGGGGGGGGGTAGTTTCTACTTTAACCCCATAATAATTTAAATAAAAATATCAAAAGTTTTCATCTTCATTAAAACAGTGTTCTAATTTCTGAAAATAGTCAATCCTTGCCATTGTTAACACTAGATTTCATTGAATTCACAGTCAAATAATGAATTCTATGAGAAGTCCCTTGTACTGAGAGGGTGGAACCTGATGGCAAAGTAAACATGTTCTTCTATAAAAAGACCAACTTGACATACATTATGAGTCAGTCAGGGTGATTTAATCTACATTTTGTTTGTTTGTTTTTCTTGACAAAGGACGTTATTTAATTCATGAATCTATGCCATGCCTGCAGGTCAAGGATTTTTATTTCCTCGATCTTAGTTTTGTTTGTAAAGTCAAAATTTGATTTACAGAAATATACAGCTTTAATATAATATCTAGAAACCACTATTAAACAGTATTAACTACTTTAAACAAAATATAACTAGTTTAGAAGTTTCAAAAAGTGTTTCATAACTGCAACAATATGTCTCTGATAAAACTCTGGTGCAACTAATAAACATTTGAATCAATAACCCTCGAATTTAGATCTCCATAACCCTAGAATGTGGCATTCAGTACATTTGAGAGTTCTTGCCGAATTCGAGGTTTTCAGAATGCTAAATTTGAGGGTTATCGCAAATTCCAGGGTTACCGAATGCAAAATTCGGGGTTTTTCACAAATTCAAGGGTTACCGCAATTTGATGGTTACCAATAATCCTCTGTAACCCTCGAATTTTGAAATATCCCTCGAATTCGGCAACCATCAAATTTGCGATAACCCTCGAATGTATAATTCGGAACCCTTCAAATTGGCAATAACCCTCTAATGTAGCATGCGGAAACCCAACAATTGCCCGATTGTGGGGAAAGGTAGTGTTTAAACAAGCTTTGGTGATATGTACGTGTTCCCCAGACCATTTCCCAGGTGTGAGAGCCCTTTAAAGTAAGTTATCATTGCTATTTTTACTGTATTTTATTAGAACTTTGGAACTTTTACTGAAGTGCTATAGTTCGGAAACTAACCAAACTTTAGGAAGTTTAGTCATTTCTAATGGAGTCATATAAATTACTTCCTGATTTCAAATGGCAACAGGAAAGGACACCTGGACAGTACTAATTGGATTAGTAGTTTTTCAATAAAAGTAATTTTCAATATTTTTACATTTTAGAAACTTATCCAGCCCACTCTTGAAGCTATACATTGAACTTGCCAATAACACATCTTACAGCTGTCTGCATAGGAATCCGTTTCATTTATCTTATTTATTTAGCTCTTCTCTGAACTTATTTCAAAAATGTCCCTTTTATATATGGGATTAAAAAAATGCACTGCATATTCGTAATCAGGCCTTACAGCCTGAATTTACTTCAGGATAATTTTCTCTCACAGGTGGTTGAAGTTCCTACTAGAAAAGGAGTTCTGTTGTATCTGTTAATATCTAACATTGAGGATCATATTATAGATATAAAGTTAACTGGAGTCTTAGGAAATAGTGACCATGAAATAATGTTCTTAAGTGTATGTTATCAAAAGAAAAAGTGCACTGGGTTAACAAACACTTTTAATTTCATGAAAGCAAATTTTCCAAGGTTAAAAGATGCTTTTCAGCAGGTCAACTGGGATAAGGTATTATCAGGTAAAGGTACTGAACAGAAGTGGACTGTTTTTAAAGGAATAGTTCATTCCCAAAGTGAACCATTCCTTTAATGTATTGATTGAAGCTCGGGAGGTTAAGAAGCTATTAGGGGAGGTCTGGGTCTTTTTAGCCTGTGGGGCAAATACAACCAAATGGTACTTTCACAGTTGAACGCAAAATGTTTGACCAAGTCCACTTTGCTCCGGTCACACACACTTTGTTTAAGTTACGCCCATTTTTAAGACTACTTTTCCCATTTTCCATGGTTGCCTGCAACATTTTCACGTTTATGATGTGGTTAAGATAATTAACAGGCTAATAAACTGGAGGGCTGATTAACACTTACTAACAATGATCTGGAGAGCTGATAACACTGGCTAAGGATCTGGAGGGCTGACTCATAATCTGGAGGGCTGATTAACACTGGCTAATGAACTTGAGGACTTACAACACTGGGTAATGAACTGAAGGGCTGACAACACTGGCTAAGGATCTGGAGGGCTGACTAACACTGGCTAATAAACTGAAGGGCTGACTAATAAGAAATGTGATTATATACCTGAGACCCACCATATATCGCTCTGTTCTCAGTTTTCTTGTGCTGTCCGGACCATCAGTAAGTGATCTGCTAAACCTTAGACACTGCTGTGCTGCTTCTATTAATCTGACAGTCTGGAAAGTAGTAACTTACTAATAGCTTCTGTGGCAGCCCAAATTTTTCATTTGAGACCATCTCCCGGGACATTTGCCCCTCAGCTTACTGGGCCACTCCACCCCTGGGAGCTATGCCTAACCTCCCGTTCTTCAATCAATTGCTCAGGATCAGGGAACAAAGATTCAAGAAACTTACCTTTTGTGCGATCCACCGCGGCCACAGTGAAATCCCCGTCCACTCCTTGTTCTGTCTAACTACAGCGCACGCATAATCACTCATGCGTACTATAGCTGTACATAACCAGGAAGGAGTCTAGACCTGTCACTGTGGCTGCAGTGGACCGCGCAAAAGGTACGTTTCTTGAATCTTCATTCCCAGACCCTGAACTATTGATTGAAGAATGGGAGATTAGGCATAGCTCCTTAACCTCCTGGGCTTCAATCAATACATTAAAAGAATAATTCACCTTCAGAGGGAACTATTCATTTAAGAGGATCTTAAGCCATTTCACATCTAAATGAATACCCTTGGGAAATGTAAAAAAATTAGTCCACACCCATGTGGCTTAATTCTGATGTAAAGAGGGAAATGAAAAGTAAGTCAGAGGGAATGGAAAGGGCCTTTAGGAATTATAAAAACTGTAATAAGGATTGTAAGAAAGCAATTAAGCTAGATAAAATTAATAATGAAATTAGTATGGCTGAACAAAGCATCACTAACCCTAAACAATGTTCTAAGTATATTAATAGTAAGAAGATGAAAAATGAAAATGTGCCACCATTTATTTATGGGGATCAGTTAGTTATGTAAGATGGTGACAAAGCAAATGTCTTTAACATTCCCCCTCCCCTCTGTATACACTATAGAAAATCCAATTGCCAAATAGTGGCAATAATAGTGTAAAACATGCAGGTGCACTTTGGTTAACCGAAGATGTAGTGCAGAAATAACTAAGAAAAGAGATGATCAATGCACATTCCTGGGCCCCATATATCATAATATCTATACTAGTGCAAACAGTAAAAACATGGGGGGTTTTAGTTACAATTTTATGCATAAAAGTGAAAAGCCTTCCAACCACATCAAGGTAACCCCAGTATGGAAGGTCCTAACAATTTACCTACGTGGTTGGAAGGCTTTTCACTTTTATGCATAAAATTGTAACTAAACCCCCCCCATGTTTTTACTGTTTGCACTAGCATAGATATTATGATATATGGGACCCAGGAGTGTGCATTGATCATCTTATTTCTTGTTTGTTCTAATGTTTTGGTCAGATCAGTAGCACTTCCACTATTTGTTAATTAGTAATTTTGCCACAGGAGCGCTCCCACATCCCCCCTTTTGTGTGCAGAAATAACTAAACAAGGTTAATATTAATAAACCCCCTGGACTGGATAAAATACATCCTCGGGTCCTTAGGGAACTAAGTTCAGTTTTATCTAGGCCATTGTTTCTTATTTTTGCAGATTCCCTTGTGTCTGGATGTGTGCCTCTGGATTGGAAGTAATTCCAATATTTTAAAAGGGTATTTGTTCATTGCTGGGTTACTACAGGCCTGTAAGTTTAACTTCAGTGGTGGGAAAGATACAGGAAAGTTTGTTACAGGAACAAATTATAGAGTATGTTTCAAGGACTGACCTTATAGGAAATAATTAACATGGATTTAGGAGGAATATATCTTGTCAAACTAATTTTCTTGGCTTTTGTGCAGTAGTGAGTAGGAATTTAGACTTTAGCAGTAGATGTAGTATACTTGGATTTTGCTAAGGCTTTTGATACAGTCCCCCATAGGCAACTAATATATAAGCCAGTGGGGTGCCACAGGGTTCTGTGTTGGGGCACTTTTATTTAATCTGTTTATTAATGATTTGCAAGTGGGTATTGTCAGCAAGGTTTCTGTGTGTGCTGTCAACACAAAACTTTGTCGACCATTAAAAACTTCAGAGGATGTGCAATCATTGCAGGTAGATCTAGATAGATTGTCACATTGGGCTGCTAAGTGGCAGATGTTCACCAAAAGGTCATGTCAGAGGACATGCAGACATCCTTTAAGACTTGAAGAAAAGAAGTTTAGTCTTTAAGTTTGAAAATGTTTTTTCACTGTGAGAATAGTAAAACTATGGGACTGTCTTCCATTGGACATTGTGATGGCATGTTCATTGTATAGTTTCCAAAGAAAGCTGGATTAGTTTCTGAAAACAAGGTATGTTGCATGTTACTGGTATTGATACATAAAGTAGAGTTGATCCAGGGTTATTTCCGATTGCCACTTGTCAGGAGTCAGGAAGGAATTTTTTCCCCTTCTTAAATTAATATGGATTTCTTTTTGCCTTTCTCTGGATCAACAGAGGGTTATAAGTTGGACTTGATGAGCATATGTCTTTATTCAACCTCAATTACTATGTTACTATGTTACATTACAGGAAATGTAGGTTTTGCTGAGTAGGCTGCACTGGATGGGCGTATGTCTTTATTTAACCTCAAATACTATACTATTCTATATACTATACTATACTATACCTGTGGTCCATTATAAAGATGGCAGTTAGTGTAGAGCAGGAAAAAAAATTGTGGGTACAGAAACTTATTTACCAATCACTGTGGCAAACTTATGTACCAATCACTGTGGCAAACTTATGTACCAATTACTGTGGGAAACTTTTGTAGCAATCACTGTGGGAAATATGTACCTATCCTTGTAGGTCACCAATGTTAAGTCAGCCCTCTAGTTCACCAGTCATTGTTAGAGGGCATGTCCACCCGCAAAACTAAAATTTGCCCCAGTGCTGGCCCCACTACGTAGTTTAAAAAAATCCTTACCTTACATCACTGCTCCTTATGGTTCTCCTGTACTTCTTGTCCAAAGTCTAGGAAACTGATTAGTAGGAGCTGTCTTACTCTTCAAAATGTTTCTGCCTCCTCCTTGTCCTCTGAGAGGACAGTGGCATGTGCAGGGGAGCCCTTTCCCCTCCCTCCCACCCTCCAGATCCCTGTAATGCTGCCCTTTTGGTATATAGTAACACTCCCTTGTCCACCCCCAACCGCCGAGTTAGATCTAAAGAAAAAAACGCTTCAGACTCATACTTACAGGCTGTCTGCACAGCCGCGTCTGTTTTTGGCTGACCCCTCTCTGCTGTTTCCGGTTAGCAGAGAGCCGGAGAAGATAGCCGTGGGAGCAAAGGGCTCTAAGAATGATTCTAAACCTTTTTTTTTAGACCTAACTCGGTGGTTGGGGGTGGGCAAGGGAGAGGCACCATTTATTAAAAGTTGTCATTTAGGGTGGACATGCCCTTTAAGTTATTCCTCCAGTTCACCAGTCAGTCCGCCCACCACATGCCACACTCAGCTCTGTAAGCCACATCCACTTTCCCTAACAAAATTTGCGTCCACTTTATCCCTTCACGCACCACTGCCACTGTCTATAGGCAGCATTCAAAAGTTGTTTCAGGTGCCAATAACCCTAGGAACACCCCTGCTTACCAGTTCTTTGCAAAGAGGGAGGATAATAATCTATTCCCTTCTTTATCTATAACAATAACTTGCTAGCTCTAGTTCTTGCTGTCTGGCACTGTTTGCTACAGTCTGTTATCTACTAGAACCCCCAAATATTTTTCCAACATCTACTTAGCAAAGAGTTATTTATGGTAAAGTCAGCACAAGGATTGTAAAAACACAAATGCATCACCTTGCATTTATCAATATTCAATTTCATCTGCCACTCTGCTGCCTATTTTGATACTCTATACAGGTCTGTTGCAGCAATTGCACATCATTTGAAATTTGCAATGCTCTGCATAGTTTAGCGTCACACTAGAGGTATTGTCTTAAAGTGTTTTTGTATTTTGGGATACAAAAAAGGTAGGAACCATATTACTGTGATTTGAAGATGATGAGAGCCACACTCAAAATTTATTCAAATAACTTATAATACATATATTGTATTATTAACCAGGTATTTAAATATAATTATTGTTTCTCTTCTGGCAGTAAGCTAGCTTCTCCCTCCATGTAGTCAACTGTGACTGCTGACTTCATAACCAATGTACTCATGGCATTGTTTAAAAACAGCTGGTCACTGCAAAGATCGTGGAGGGAGGAGGGGGTTATGGGCCTGGCCTCCTATCTCGTGGGGGGGGTGGCAGGCCCCTTCAGGTATGCCCCTGACAATTCTGGCTAACATGTGAATATGGCATTTAGGGTTAGGGGGGTGGTCCCTACAACCTGGGCATTTTTTTAATGTTTAAGTTTAATGGCAGAGCGATTGATCCAGAGGGAGGGGGGGAAGAGTGCCCTATAGCAAATGCCAAAGTTCTTTTAGAGGACAAGAAGAAGGTACAGACCTTTTTGCGCAGACAGGCTCCTGCTCTTCAGTTTCCTGTACTTTCACAAGGCACTGTAGGAGAACCATAAGAAGCAGAGATGTAAGGATTCTTTTACACTGTGGGGCCAACATTGGGGGAAATTTTAGTTTTGGCTGTGGACATGCCCTTTAAGCTCTGACCATATATCAGATTGTTTCTTGATACACCTTAGATAATTATGTAGGCAATCTGAGCTCAGACCCTAAAAAAGGTTGTAAAATTGTTTGCGCACAGAGATTTTTCTGTAACACAAATGGTTAAGCACTTATATCCATTAGAGACTGAAGTGTTAACCTACACTAAATTATTTACTTTATGTATACTGATATGAAAAATAGCAACAGAAATATGGGCATTACAACATGCTGTTTTAACTACGTGACAGAATGCTTGTCATTGTGACACTTAATCGGTTAAACTAGCTGTGAAGGCAGTGAATTATATAATGGCATGAGGAAGTTTATGTTGCAACAAGTCTGATTCAGCTACACGTATCTTACTGGTATCACCTTTTTGTTTTACAAGAATAAAGAGAAACCTTGTGTATCAGACAAAAAGGAAATAGTGACATAGTCACTGATGTCGTGTTTGTCTGTCATGTTGGCATTCAGTCAATGCAGCACTAATACACCATGAATACTTAGGTTTTTAAGATTTAATAATAATGCCTACTTAAAGTCTACCTAATGAAACGCCCTTTTTTGTGTCAGCATTTACTTATATTTATTGATTTATTTGCGTACCTATATCTGCTCCACTTTAACTGATGTTCTATGCATAGTAATTCTATTTTAAAATATTTATATATAATTAAACCTCCTGCTGTTAAGTGATAATGTATTTTGAAAGAACATAAATAGTTATTTCACACAATTAAATATCCCTTAGGGCTATAACTGATAGGATACGGAACAGTGCAATACTCACGGACAGGAGTGTGTTAAAAACAGTCAAGGTGGAAGTACTGAGTGAATATGTCTCCGTGTTCTTATCTAATGATTGAATAAAAGACTGTTTTTAACACACTCCTGTCCGGGAGTATTGCACTGTTCCGTATCCTATCAGTTATACTTACCTAAACCCGGACCTGGGGGGAGTTACCCTGTTGGAACATTGTTGCACCGGACAGGTGGGCCACACAGAGTGCTACAGCAACATATCCCATGTTTCTATATGTATCCCTTAGGGCTAGGCCACTCTGGCGCATTTCTCTCGCCCTTTTTTTCAGAATCACATGCTAGTGTATAACAATGTGGGTGTCCCACACTGTGTGCGCTGTGATCCATTTTCAGAGTGTACGGGTTCCCCAATTTTTATACAAATCACATGTGCTCTGGTAGCGGATTATTGGTGAAAACGCAGAGCAACTGTACAGTAGTGCACGAGAAACTTGCTTTCTTGCGATTGCGCATTTTACATGTGTTACTGTGCTCAGTCAGTGTGGCTGCAGCCTTATAGTACAGATGAGGCTTCTTGAATACAGCCAAGCTTGTATGGGAATTCTAAGATAAAGCCCCTTTAAGACAAACATCTAATGTGTGTACAGGGCCTTAAATGGATAGTTCACACAAAAAGTACTTAGAACTATTCCTAAAGTAGTAATTGAAGTCCGGGGGTAAAGGACCTATTCCTTACCTTCCTTTCTTCAATCACACGACCAGGAGCCAGGAAAGAAGGTTAGTATGCAAATCACGCACAATCCACCGCCATCTCAGTTGACAAGTCCTGACCGCTTCCTGGTTTAGTGTAACTATAGCGCACATGCGTGATAATGCGCTCTATAGTTAAACTATAGCGTACTTTTACCCAGGGCCCCACCTTAACCAGCCTTGTTCGAGGGTTTTTAAATTTCAAGGATTCACAAAATCATTATTAACTGGATAAAAATGCTTTCGTCCCAATAAAGAAAAATTTTGTACATTTGTTGGCCAATCGTCAATACAAGGGCCCAAACTCGTATGACCCCTAAATGTAGTGTTTATGGCCACCATACGGACTAGGCCACGCTGACACATTTCACAAACTACAGTAACAGATCACAGTGCAGTGCACCTCAATGTGTGTGGCCAAATTAATCGGTGGAAGGTAATGGCAGATGTAGCATTTCTCGAAATCAGGGGCACTTCTAGTTTTGCTGCCTGAGCCAAACTTTTGAATGCTGCCCTTCGTGTGTTGCTGCTCTAAAGTGGGCATGGCTTTGTCCATGGGCGAGATTTTGCCGATAGCCATGGCTTCGCTGGTGGGGCATGGGTAAAATTTTACGATTTTGAACTTTCTATCACATAGGTATTTAACAGTTCCTCAGACAGTCAATTACCAATAATGTAAATTACTAGAAACAGATATTACATTCCTTTTCTCAAACAGCTTGTGTTGCCACTACCATATTGCAGGTTTTGGTTGATCAGAATAAGTAATTTTATAACCTGTGCTGTATTTGTTGGCTCAACTTACAATAAACTAGAAATGCCATACTTTCTTAGTATAAAAGAGTTTAAACAAAAATTTGTAAGCCTGTCACGATGTCAAGGTAGACTCTTTCAGCAGGGCCCTAACTAGCATAACTAGACTAACCTAGCCTAACAAATTAAAGCTAACCTAACCATATACTGTAAAATCCCTTTAACAACATCATATCTGTTACTAGGGAAAATTCAATAAGAGTCATTTAGTTACAGTTTATTGGTGTTCTTGGGGGGGATGCTTTCAGACAATGGAGTATAACAATTGCAGTTTAGTCCCTCTTCAAACTTATAACATTCTGTGCATCTAATAGAGGTAAAGACAGCAAGTAGGTAGTCATCATGGGGCAATATTTCGGACTGATCAATTGATCGAAGCATTTCACTGTCAAAATAGCATCTCAGGTGTATGTGGTTTAAAGGGCATGTCCACCCCCCAAACTATAATTTAACCCACTACTGTCCTTACTATACAGTTTGAAAAAATCCTTACCTTACATCCGTGCTCCTTATGGTGGCCCTGCACTGCTTGTCCAAAGTCCAGGAAACTGAAGGGTAGTGGCTGTCTTCCTGCTTAAATGTCTCTACTTTCTGTGTTGCCTCCGGGGGAATAATGACATGCGCTGTGGAGCCCTTTTCCCCCCTCCCTCCCACCATCCGGATCCATCCTTCTTGAGCTTTGCACTTAGCGTAAAATCCTTTTTAGGTATGATAGCTCCCCCTGCCCAGCTCTAACTGCCATATTATTTCATTTAAAATGCATTTGGATTGGTACTAAGAGCCGTTCGTTCCTGTGCCGCTTTCAGTGACATCAGCCGCGTCTGTGATTGGCTGCGTCTCAGCCAATCAGAGATGCAGCTGACGGACCCGGCCCCTGGGCCCTGCTTGCAAGTCCCGGCAAGCAGGGAGCTGGAACAAAGTAACTTGGGAGTGAAGGGTTGTAAGTATCGATTTAATGCCTTTTAAATGAGATAATATGGTGGATGGGGGTGGCCAGAGGGGAACTTTCATATAATGAAAATTTTTTTTTTTTTTTTGGTGGACATGCCCTTTAAGTGCCAACTAGAGTGTTGGCTCTTACCTCCCTTACATAAAATGTTATTAAAGGGCATTAAAACACTTATATAAATCTCACAGCAATATTGCACTACATATTCCAAATGAGGCCTTAACAATGCTTTGTAAATAGGGAGAATAACATTTTCCTCCCTTGAATTACGGCTGTTTCCTTACTTGTCCCAACCCCCTGGGCATCCTCGGGGGGTTGGGACAAGTAAGGAAACAGCCGATAATCGCCCCGTGTATAGGCACTTTATTGGCCCGGAGGGGCCGTCGTCCGCTCACGTGCCCGCGCGTCCTCAGTGACGCGAGGACGTGGGCGGGGCAGCCTCTTGCTGCCAGTTCAGAGTTGCTTGCTCTGGACTCCTAGCTCCCTGTGTACCTCTAGTGTTTGTTTCCTGTTGGTCCTGACTCCTACCTCCGGTCCGAATATCTACCACAGCTCCTACCTCCAGTTATCTCCGGTCTGCATATCCTCCACAGCTCCTACCTCCGGTCCGAATATCTACCACAGCTCCTACCTCCAGTTATCTCCGGTCTGCATATCCTCCACAGCTCCTACTTCCGATCCGAATATCATCCCCAGGTCCTACTTCCTGTTTCACCTGTATCTGTTCTGCTGCCTCTCCACATTGTGGGATTGGCCTTTGTGGTTCTCTTCTCTGGAGCCGCGACCTGGTATCTGTCCGCCGCAAAACATCCTCACCATTAGAGGCTCTGGTGAAAACCGGCTGGTACTTAGATTCCGCGTCCAGAGGGGGTCTCACGGGGGTCTTTTCCTGAAGATCTCGTAACACTGTCACCTCATTCCGAAATAGTGGAATGACCTGCTAAATATATCTA